>JAPDSC010134591.1:0-11272 GCA_026290005.1 Latrodectus geometricus
AATGATGAAAATTGATAGAGGTATAAATGAAAAAATTATGAGATTTTTCTTCCAAATTAATGCACCAATGGCGGAGTTGGATCTCTTAACAAAATAAGGCTAAAAATTATTTTAAAAAAAAGCTTAATTTTTCCACACTGAAATCTTGATTACATATTTTGGATTGCTCGAAATAATTTTCTTACTACCTTGCAAAAGATTCACTCTCTTTCTAAGTATTTATCTGTATCGTAATTTTTTTTGCATGTAATTTAGTGGCTATATTATATAAGGATAGATGGCAGAAGTCATTGTAATGATAATATGAACATGTTAACGCTAGTAACCACACATATAACAAATTTTTGAAAGTTTGGAATAATTATATAGAAAAGTAAAGAAATCTTTATGAATGTAAATTATTACTATGCACATGCAACAAATGATGCATTTTAAAAATAAAATGTTCGTTACCTATCTAGATATTTATATAAAATATACATGTAATACGTTTGTTAGGATATAATACAATAACAATACAAAGATAAGATAACAAGTACTTTTTTAATAAATTTTTTAGCTTAGGTAGATGGTTTTACAAAAATAAAACAATATTACAAAAAAATACTATTTATCAATTAATTTATAATTTTTAGGCAATTTGCCTACTGATAAAATAAAATTAAAATAAAGCATATAATACACTGTCTACCAATAAATATTTCGATAACTTTGCAAATGAATATACAGCGGTCCTGAGGTACGTCACGGCCTCCACCTGTGTATATCGTGTAGGAAACAGCATCAGCATTAGTCGCATGCAAGATGCCGCGCAGTTTGGAGCTCTCTGATCTCAAGAAATAATTATCGGGTATCACAAATGTGGCCGATCCTTAAGGGTCATATCTAGCGATCTGAAGTACCCAAAACCGACAGGGTCCTATGTAATTAGAAATGGAAGTGAGCGGTGATTGTTGGAATGCCTCCCGAGTCGGCAGAACAACGAAACTAGGAGATAGAGACCGACGAGTGCTGTCCAGAGAAATTCGAAAGAACCGCACCCAGCCAATGGCCCTCATCCACGAGGAGTTTCAACAGGCATCCAAGAATATTGTTTCAATGAATACCATCAGTAAGGAAGCACATCTGCTTGGATTTCATGGTCGTGCTGCTACCTATAAGCCTTTAATCACAAAGTCCACCGTGCTGCTCAGTTAATATGGTGCAAAGCACAACGAAATTGGACCGTACATCAGTTGAGTTCTTTGGAACGACGAATCGAGGTTCACCCATTACCGTTCCGATGGCAGGGTCTGGCGTCTGCCTGGAGAACGTCTCCTGTCAGAATGCATTCTGCCAACAGTCAAGTTCAGCGAAGGTGGAATTATGGTTTGGGGATGTTTCTCCTGGTATGAATTGAGACCTTTCCTTTCCATTCATGGTAAGCTCAACGCTGATGCCTACTGCACTATTTTGGATTACAATGTGCTTCCTACGTTGTGGCAGTTTTACGGGTTGGACCCCTATTACTTTCAGGACAGTGCCAGTTGTCAAGTTTCGAGATTAACCCAGGCTTGGTATGGTGCCAATAGAGTTCATCGAATGGACTGGCCTGCCCAGAACCGAGACCTGAACCCTATCGAAAACCTCTGGGACGAGTTGGATGGCCAAATTAAGGGATGCACTACCCTTCCAAAATCGGTGAAGGAATTTGTGTCTACTTCAAGCCGAGTAAAAAAACAATACCACTAGCTGTAATACAAAGACTTGTGGAAAGTATGCCCCGGAGGGTTCCCTCGGTAGTTATTTCTCTTGAAAACTCTACCAACAATTGATTTTGAATAAATTTAGTTTTTTCTTTCTATCTCAGATGTCCAGATACTTATTGGTAAACAGCGTAGAATGTCATTTTAAGAAATTTGCAACTCAGTATTATCCAGTTATCAGACTCTTGGCAAACAATGTTATAAATCTGTGTTTAAAAGTCTCTTTTTTTTCATATTTTTACTTAAATTTAAATCTTAAATTCTTCTTAATGCTAATTTCAGTGTGATAGATTTGTTAAATCTAGATTATAAAATTTAGTTTATAATTAAAACTATTTAAATATCAATAAAACTATGTAAATATCCTTTTAAATATCATATAATGAATATTCATTTTAATGTTTAAATATTATCCTTATTAAATTTTTCTAGTGATGTTTCTACTTTTCATTGTTATTAGCTTTACCTTATTACAATCAATTATTTAATTTCAAACTTTTATGTATCTTTTTAACCTTCGACTGCTATTTTACATACCGATTGGTATAAGTGATACATAAAAATAATAGCGATGGCGGATGAAACGGAAGAGAAATTTATATATATAATTATAAAAAATTATAAAATCTTAGTTTATTTTTATATGTTTATTTAAATGAGCAACTAATTCAAGGAGGAAAAGAGAGAAAGAAAAGAACAATTAATTAATAGTTAAAGTAAACAACTTTAACTATGTTCCATTCTATTAAACCATGCTCCTAAATATGTTCCATTAACTATGTTAAAAGGATCCATTTTTTTCTCCTTGAAGAAAAAATGGGTTGTTTTTTAAGTTTAAGTGAGAAACCTAACAAGAATTTACGCGATAATATTTGGTGATTATTTCCATAATTTGTCTTTAAAAATTAATAAATATTAATAGTGTCAAAAATATAAATTTCCACAAAATTTTACTTTTAAACGCATTAACTGCTTTTAGTAAAATGAAAGTATGAAAAATGCATGAATAAATTGAATGTCTAATGGAATATTTTAACATATTTTTTATCACATAATCAGTTAAAAATTCAATGAAAAATATTTTTCCATAGATATGATAAAATAGTATATTTGATATTACAAAGTGTTATGTAATAATAAAAATATGATATACTTTAAGCATTGTATTTCTGCGTTTTGTTTTAATTATTTTTTAAATTTCAGCTCTATGTTCAAGTAATGTGTTTAGGAGGAATGAAAGATCTGGTATTCAAGTCAGCTACAAGGTGTGCTTGTTACCACTGTAAAAAGTTTTAAAAATGCTGTTTTAAAAGTCATTTGCTGACATTCTTTAACTTCTCTTGTCCATCACATTTACTAAAAATTATGTAATGCTTTTAAAATTTTTGTTTGTAAACTTTAGTTTGAATTGCGAATAAAAGAATATTATGATTGTTGTTTGTGGTTTTGTTTAGTGTTAAAATACATGAGAGATGTTTAATCTTATGTCTCAATTTAAACAATCGTTAACCAATTATTAATGTGTTGAAAGCTTACATGTTAATAAGAAAAAATGTGTTTATGTTATTCACATTCATTATTTTCAATAAAAACTATACATAACTATGTTTCATAAAATATAATTTTTAAATATTTTCTTGAAAATAATTTCATTAAATATTTTATTTTAATTAGCATGAAAATTGTTATTTTTGATGGTATCAACAGAAGAAAATTTGATGGAAAAGGTTTAATATATTCATTAAAATCAATGATTAATAAATACTGAAATATCTTAATAAACCACTTGGACATTTTTTGATGGTACCAATATAAGAATATTTGATGAAAAAGGTCTAATTATCTCTATAAAATGAATGATTGACATACTAAAAGCTTTTAATAAAGTATCGAATGAAAGAAACACAGAGAGAAAGATTAGACTTATTCTGACAGTTATTTATCATATTTTGCCTATTTTAAACATATATCAACAATTTAACATATATTACCAGCAATATATATTTCAAATTTTATAAAAGTAAACATAATATTATGATTAATGAATGTTGAATATATATTTGAACTGATTAAAATATTCACTTTCATAAACTATGATAGGATTTATAAATATTGAATATGGATATGAGATTTCCATTTAGTATTTACACATTCAAATTTGTCTATTTATAGTTTGTTCAAATTTTGCTCTTAAGATATCATACTGAGATGGAAAATAAAAAAAAATTCTTTTTTTTTCATTATTCATCACATTACTGATGGTAATACAGAGTAGAAAGGAGATCTTTGTAAATTTTTGCATACTAAAGAAATAATTTCGAATTTTTGGAACATTTTCCAATTTCCATTATTTGTAATAAAAATATAAATTTTAATTTGAAAATAATATATCTCAATTTTAAAGTAAAAAATGCAATTCTTATATTCACGATACAATCAACATTTTTCTGTTCACCTCCTCCCAAAAATGAGTTCATGGACCCCTTTTTACTATCTTTTCAAAAGAACTATATCATGTATTTACATTGGAATAAATGCTGTATATCCCAAAATAAATATAATTAAGTGGCATAATATTAGGTTGGGGTAAAAGTAATCCATTATTTTTTCAGTAGACGTCTGTGGTGATCGATATCTCGTGAGGTATCTATCAAACAATTTCAGATTCGTTGGAAAGGTGACTTTGACACTAAAATATCCTCTTGCGGTTTTTTGTTTGATTAATTCAGTTACTAGTACAAGGTTTTAAAAATGGAAGACAACAAACAGAAAATTCGATACATTTTCGTTTTTCTCTTGTGACGGCGAAAAAGATATCTGGGTGGCTAAAATTGTGAAAGGTGTTTATCGTCCTATATAAGACTGTAACAACCAGTTACGTACAATTTTTGTTTCGTCGATTCCGTTTGAGTATTTTTGATGTTAGAGATGCACCTCGCATGTGGATACAGCATCGTCGAAAATGTCTATAAAATATCAAAAATGATCGAAGTGAACCGCATGTCAGCTGTCGTAACACGCAAGACCTAAAAATCTACATGAAAGCTGTTTTAAACCTTTTTACAAAGTGAATCCAAAAGAAGTTGCATAAAGTTCACGTAAAAATAATGGATTTCTTTTTCCCCAACCTAATATATAACAGTTAATATAATAACTAATTAAATAACATTTGGTGATATAATATAAGTAGTTAAAGGAAAGCATTCTTATTTTAAATAACACTTTAATCCTAATGCTTGGTCTTGCTTAGGCTTTCGGTTAACCAATTTTTGGGTTCAATTTCTACCTAGGATTTGGATGATTTTAGAGTTTCCGAATTTATTTTATACTGTAAAAAATCCCGGTATAATTAACCTTCGTATACAAAACAATAGTTGTTGAAACACAAACTTTGTAACTAAGTCTGGTTTTTTTTTTTTTTTTTTTTTTTTTTTTTTTTTTTTTTTTTTTTTTTTACATCACATTTGATATAGACAATATGTTGTCACTGTGATGTTTTTAAATTTTAAATGTTTTATAGAACTAAATTCTTGTATTCGGTGATAAAAATTATAATCTCGGCAAAAATTTTATTGCAAGCATATTTTTTAATGTTTCATTAATGAAAAATAAATTCCAGAAACGCTAGTAAGATGAATTTGGAAAAATATTAAATTATAACTTAGATGAAAATATATTGCAATGCATTTGATCAAGTCCTACCTATTATACGTTACTGTCAACTGGGAAAAAGTTCGATCATTGAGATTTGTTGCTGTCTAAACTTTCTCCGCCCAAAACGTCAATCGGTTAGTATTTAGCTGGCTATAAGTTTGAAAAGAAAAATTTGATTGGTTGTTCAGTACAATGTAAGAACGTATCGAAAAACTTAAAAAAAAGTAAAGGTAAAACATTATTTCATTGATATATGTGTATATTTTTGTTCTTCAAAAATGACATATAATGTTTGTTAATAGAATTTTTTATCTTTAATTTACTTTATTTTTATTTTAGATTTAAATACTTGTTTTATGCATATCTTATATTTTTTATTTTACACAAATATTCTAGGTTTAATAATTATATGTTGATTTTTAAAACAATAAATAGAATACTTAAATGTTAACAACTTAAAAAATATGTCAGAAATGTATGTTTTCATATTTGGCTTAAAGATTATAATATTTAGTATTTTAATATTTTTCATGCAATTTTCTAAGAATCATTAATGCTCAGAAATTTGAAAATAATTTAAAGATTGATTAAAAAATTATATCCATTTTTTCACAAAAAGCTATTGATGCTGAAAATAAATCATTAAATCATTTTCTCTTATATAAATGATGAACCTTTAATCAATAATATTTTTATCCTAAAAATGAAATATTTTTATTCGTATTTTCTTAAAATAATTAAATAAAATAATAATTAAAATAATAAATAATAAAGAAATATGTTTAAAGATATATTCATCAATCAGACTTAGAACTCGAACCTTTTTCAGGGGAATAATTTAAATCAGCAGTAAATTAAAAAAACGTATCAATTTTTTTTGTAAATTATGTAAAATATTTTAAAATACATGAGAATACATTTTAGAAAATATTTGCTTTAATTTTTAACATTTTAACTAAACATTATCGTTTAGATAGAAGAAAACAATTTTGCTGTTTATTTTTTTCGAGTACTACGATTTTGATCGATATTAAACAAAACATTCTATTTATCTTTCTCAGTATGTGTATCAGAAAATTGACTTTGTTCTATATTAGTTTTCTTATTTATTTAATGAAAAGGTATCCGAATCAATAAAAAATATCTAAGCAATTATAGACATCAAATGTTTATAATTGGCAACTTGCATTAAGCTAACTGACTTATAAAAGAAATATGTTTTTAACAATTTCTTAATCGGCAGAGCTAAAGCTAAAACTAAAAAAAATTATCGCAAACATAACATTTGAAAATAAATAAAAATTCAACTATATTTAAAAAAAAGAATTTTAATTAATTTATTTATTTGCAATAAATATGACTTTAAATTTACACAAATAATAGTTTAAAAACAAATCAACAATAGCGAAGAATATATATTCAATTTAATAAGTAACTACCAGAAATCTTATTTTTGGTTGCATCTAAAAATTAGTTGTATTTGTAACAAATGCGTAGTATCCGAAGAAACAATGGGTTGACAAACAAAATAATGATCTGTTGAATAAGATTAACGAAAATGATGTCATTAAGAAAAAACGTATTAATTATGAGCAGAATAATAGAATCTTTTCAGATAAGAATAATCAAAACTTTCACTCAAAAAAGTTAGACTGTTCATTTAAGAAAAGATTTCATCAGTGAATTTTTAGACTGTATTCTATAAAGCATGGAACCTCAATATGCCGTTATTAAACACCATGTTTTCAGTTTTCAAAATAAATGTCTATGTTAAATTCATCACGTTAAAATGAAAGCAATCTGAATTGCTTTTGATAAGTTAATCTGAAATTGATTGTCTGTTTCTATCATGTATAAAAGTAAATTCACGATTTTACCATAAAGATTGGTATGATAACATTTTATCCTCTTTATACTAATAATACATTTTAAAGTTTACAATACATTTACGAATTTTGATTAAGCTATAATGCAAAAGAAATGCCATATTGTCTTTCATTACTTAATATACCACGATTAGTATAAAATAACAATCGTTTTGTGTTATTATATATACAAACATTTTTCACAAATATTTTTCAAATAAGTAGAAGAACATATTATTGAAATTTTATAAATCAAAATGATAAATTAAAACGTTTCTTACAAATTTTCTCAATGAATATTGCCATGTGAAATAAAATTCAATATACAGAAGAGAAATTCTATTTAGAAAAGTTCTTAAGTATCGCTTGTACTATTTAGAATATTCTTATATTCCTTTTGGTCCAAATTTCGAATAAAACATAATCCTGCATTATATGCAACATACTTCGTTTAAAGAAGAAGAATTCCTATTAGATTATTATTATTGATATATCAAAGAGAAGATCCGAAAAGTTAACGATAAGCTTTTTCTAAGTTTTTCATAGCATTCCTATATATATGGGTTCTAAAAGAAAATTTTCATGCAGAATCTTATTCCTCTAAGGTAGTTTCTCAAACTCAATGAATCTAATTACTTATAGCATAGAATATATAACAAAAAAGTCCTTATCACCTATCCTAAAGTAATTTAATATGAAAAATAGAATTCTGTCATCCAACAATGATTATTATTCAACAATGGTTACGATAAAAGTTGAGATCTTTCAATTTAAACTCTGATCTTATATTTTATTGATTATTTTTAATATATCGGCACTTAAAAAAAATGAAGAATTAAAACAGATAGAAAGAAGTAATAAAAGTTCCATTCAAAACAAAAAGGTAAAAAAAAAGATCCCACTCATGAAAAGTGGTCTCTTTTTATCAAATGTTAAAAAACAAGCTTCATAATACTTTAAAAATCATTAACGCTTAAGAAGACATGCAGATTGATTGTTGTTTAAAAGTTATTTTGATAAACAAAAGAAATAAAAATGTCAGATGGATTTTTGTGTCTGAGTATAACAGAAAATAATCGATTCATTAGCACAAAATGGCTTAAAATGTTGAATTTTTTGTAACATGAGGAGGTAAGACAAGATTTAAGATTTTATTGATATATTTTTCTATAACGGAAAATTTAAAAATAAGAAAAATGAAATGTCTTAATTAACTGTTTTTAACTTGATTGTAATTAAAGAAAGATTTTTATATTTGTTTTTATGTAATGCATTTTATTGCTTTAAACATTTTCCTTTTATAATTAATTCATTATAAGAAACTATTCTCCATTCTAAAAATTTAATTACAAGATTAAATATTATATTAAAATTTTTTTTAAAAAATATTAATGTTTCATTGGATATATGTCGATGCCATTAAACAGATTAGGAATTACAATGATTTTATATAAATTTCCTCACAATTTAAGAATCTTAATTTCGACGCATACCCTATGAATTATTTTACATTTAAAGTTTTAAAAATTTTTTTAACTGAAAATATAAGACATTAGATGAATTCAAGAAGATTATGAAGAATCGGAATGAAATCTTTGATACAATTTAAAGAAAAATCATTTTTTATGCTGGAAATCAAGATGTGAAATGATGGATTTTTTTAAATACCATATGATATAGAGTACAGAAGAGAATAGACCTTGAACGTTTTAATGTATCGATGTTTTTCATGTTTTCGCAAACATATTTGAATATCTTTAAATGTTCTTGTAGACCAATATATTGTTTATCGTATTTCATTTAAATGAATTCAAAATTTTAGTATTTAAAGTTCTTTTTTTCTCATTAATAAGAAAATGTCCTCATTTTTAATGTTGTAGAGAAATTCTTATGAAATATTCTAATCTAAGTTAACGTTTTTGATAAAGTAATAAAATATTTACATAGTCAGTACTAAAAAATTAAATCTAATATTTTCTTTCCCTTATATCTATTACATTCTTTTCCTTATATCATTGAAAATTAATTATTTTCAAATATATAAATGAAAAAATATGTTAAAATGTTAAATAAATCATTTAAAAATTACTTTTATTTTATAAAATATTTGATGCCTATAGTTATTGAATTATTTACAAACGAAAGATTATAAAATTTGTATTTGTATAAAACTAGTGTAGTTTGCTTAAAAATCATCATTTAATATATAAGCTATTAAGCTTACATTAACATTAAGCATTTTAACATAAATCTTAACATAAATATGCCTAAAATAATTTTAACACATTTAGTTCACATTCAGTTTGCAACAAGAATTGATTCCAAAAAAACATGTTTATTTAAAAAAATTGTAATTTAATTGTATTAAAATACGCATATATTCAATTTGATTAAATGCAATTTCCTATGTTCCCTTTCATGTGTTTTAGAAAAATTTAATTATCTTAATTTATTTTACTTTATCAAAATTGTGAATGATTATAACTGTATTTTTATACTTCAAATATGGAAAAAAATAATTATTCATTAATTTCAATCATAGTCTTATTACAGCAAATGCTTAGCATTGTTAAAAATAGAATAATAATGTGATAAATTGAACTTTTGAATAATTATTAAAAGAAAGAAATTTAAATCTTTAATTTTGAGTTTTTGTCACTTTATTTTTACTTTTATTTCAAGAAAAAAATCCAATTTAAATTTCAAAATAGAGCTGCTTAAAAAATTTTTAGGACATATATTATAATAAAACGACGCAAAGTAAAAATAAAAAGTGCTTTATGAAAGAAAATAAATTGATATAGTTAAATTTATATATTTAGTACATTTTGTTTAAATAAAAAACAGAATTTCATATATTTTTAATTTACAGGGGAGTAGAGCATTACTTTTTAATTTGCATTTAAAGATGAAAAATGTATAGTTTTTAACTACCTAAAGATTTATGATAATTATATGCAATTTTGCTTTGAAATACAAACTGGAAAATGTTATAGCAAAAATAAAGTTTAATATTAAAATTTCTTATTACTAATTAAATTTGTAGCTGAATTTAGAAAATCTTTAAAATAATTTACGAGCTTTACTAAACATATTTTATAACTAACTGTGTTCTCATAAAATTCTCCCTCTCAATTTAAAATTATATTTTCAAAATAAATAATTGAAAAAATTAATCTCACTTATTTTTTCATAACTAAGACAATGAACATGAGGGACTAAAATCTCTTGAAAATATAATATTTAAGTTTAAAGGTATAATTCACATTTAAAAAAACATTTAAACTAATACCTAATTATAGTTCAATTTTTATTCAAATATACTAAATTAACTGCGTACCAACCAACAGGTAAAATTAATTTCTATACTTATTTTAGGTCCAATTAAACTTTTAGAAATAGGGAATGCTTTATCAAAGTTTGATTCATAGAGCATTTTAATGGTTTAATCTGGAAATCAAAATTTTATATAAAATCAACTCGTGGAAACAATTAATTAAAAAACTTTGCTTGTTAAAAGATTGAGATCTTTAATTTTTTATTTCTAAGAAAAACTTCTTATTAAAAATTTATTAGCAAATGATTCATTTTCATAAACAGTAAATAGAAAATGAAATTAAAATTAAACATAAAAATTTTGCATCCCTATTAATATTTCAGCATAGTTAATAATAAAATTTTTTAAACATAATAACTTTTTAAAGAAAAATGTTGATTTTATCAATTAATTTTACAACGTTATATAATTATATGCAATTTTGGATTGAAATAAAAACTGGAAAATGTTTTAGTAAAATTTTATTATAAAATCGAAATTTAAGATAACTTTTTTATTTTAATAATTAAATTTATAGCTGCATTTATGAGAGACCGTGATACCTGATTGGTTAGGAATGTCCGTCTCCTTATCCGAAGGTAATGAATTCGAAATGCAACTTAATCGCTTATCGCCGTGCTCACTATCGCTTATCGCCGTGCTCACTATAGGCTTCAGAGACACGTTAAGTA
>JAPDSC010134610.1:0-20466 GCA_026290005.1 Latrodectus geometricus
TCTGAAAACTGAATGCAACAGTACGCATTTGATTCTTTGATAAATTTGTTTAAAATTTTAGAATGAATGCAAAAGTGCTAAAAACATTGAATTACATTAAAATAATACATAGTTGAAAAAAATTTGATTTTACATTCAAAATTGTATAATACACTAAATTTTGTTGGTTATTCCCATCTAAGCATCTGACTTAAATATTTTCTTTATTTATATAAAGCTTTAGAAAGCAATATACCGTATTCATATTATTTTCACAATGTAACTTGTCGGTTTTCATTAAAAACACGTTAAATTCACGAATTCGAAAATGCAATTAATCATCATAATTTGTTCATTTTTTGTTCATTTTTTCACATTTTATAATAAATGTATTAAACTCTGTCCCACATATTTCAGATTAAGACGAAATATCAATTATATATGTGTAAATTAGCTAATTGTTTGAAAATCAGAATTTCTTTACGGAATTCCTTAAAGATAGGTTAAACAATCCATTAAAGCATATCCATATAGCATATATAATATATATGAAAATTATTTGAATGTTAAATTGACCCAAAATAAATACCAAGTGCAATTTAATACTATTTTGGGGCTTCCTTCAGAGAAAAATACAAATATTTTATGAATTGCATCTTACAGAGTTCAATTATAGAAGAATTGCGAATCGACAGAGACCATTGATTAAATTGTCCGCAGCAATAAATATGTCATTAAAGAAATTGACATTGTATGGAACAATAAATTTAAAATCAGAAATGCTTGTATTTGTATGCTGATTATGGCTCACATAAAATAAAAATCAAAAATAATCAAATGCTTAGTCACAAAAGTGAACCATTAATTACTATACTAAGAAAATAAAGCATTTTTTCGAGATAATGAACTAGTTTGAAGTAGATGTCACAAAAACGATAAAAATGAAGCATTTAGTTGCAATAAAATCGCATAGATATTTCTGATGATAATAATTCTGACATAAAATATCTGTATTTTAAAAGAAAACAGATTAAGGGACTAATATGTGTAGGTTTATGATGGTAGATTTTGGAATTAAAGAAAAAGTATGTTAGAGTGCAGTAATCACAATTTGGTAGATAATGTATGTTTCATTGTCTTATTTATAAAATATTTAGGTAACTTAGAAAAATAAAAATTTGAAAATGTTGCAATGACTTAAATTATCAAGATCAATGACTTGGAGAATTATTGCTTGATTTAAAATATGAAAACTTCCCAAAGATTTAGCAAATTCACTTGGAGGGGTAAACATGTCTTTTTATTTGACTGAATAATTGCCTGTAACTTTTAAAGTTTGTTAGACACTGATAAGAGTAAGGTTGATGAAGTTCCTCCGCAGCAACAAGTATTAATAATACGATGTCATGATTGAATAAACAAATCTCAATTAAAAGATCTTTCTAGCAACAAAACAAAGGCCATTATGACAATCAATCCGAAATTGTCATCATGAGATAGGATATAGTATATACGTGGATCATTTTTCATAACACCGATAGTAGGATACTGATGATTTTTCTGCGTTTTAATCCAAATTATTCTAAGTTGGAAACTGTTAAATATTCTTGTGGTCACAAATTTAGAAAGGAGGAATTTAAGAAAATTTAGTTGTCTTTCAATGTAAGTGTGTAAGAACTAGCAAACATCATTGTGTTTTTTAAGATTATTATCATTTTTATGTCATACGAAATAATATTGAAATGAATAAAATGAATTAATTTTAAAAGAACTTTTGGTAAATTCTTCTAGAAGGGTTTCACTGGAAATAAAAATAAATTACTGTTCCTAACCATCGAGTTGCTGAATATTCGAGACAGGACGTGATGTGATTTCATTATTGTGTTATTTTTTAGAAACCTCCACAACTCCTCATTGTCAAACCTAAGTTAATACTACTATTGTTTGTCGAAGATTATATATATTTCAAATAATTGTTGAAGATTGCCAATCAAGAATGTAATCTTGAAGCTACTACTACTTTTGTTTGTAGAATGATGTATTGCAGATAATAAAAGTATTTGGTGTGTAGAGTAATGAATATAGTAAGATGTATAAACACACTCTCTACTAGGATACACGTTTGTATTACTAGAAGATTAACAAAAATGTGAGATTTCATTCCATAAGATACATTAAATTTATGGCTTGGTAATGAATGATATTATTAGACCTCAAATTGATAGAAAATGCGTAAAATGCAAATATTTTGTTTCATATAGTGGCAAGAATGCTTGTTTGATTTACTATTAAGATTTACTTGTAAATTAGTCTGGAACATACCCAAAAGGAATATTGAAGTAGCAATATTTCCTTCGAGTATGCATATTTAAAACATATGAGTATTCATATATTTTTTAAATATAACACCCAAAAATTTTAAGTATGATATGAAAACATTCAGATATGTATATTTTAAACACGAATATTTTCATCGTTTATCTTTAAATATGAATGTTATATATAGCAACGAGTAAAATATTTTTCAACATCGATAACCTTAGATAGAGCCCAATTCAACTCTGTATTAGGTACAGGGATGTCTGCTGGTGCACTAATAAGCTTGTTGTATTAATGGAAAATTTGTTCTGTAGGGAAAATGATCAAAACGTTTTTTTATTAATTTACCAGAGTAGAGAAGCAGTTTTTTTAAAAAAAGCCCTTTAATATTTTAATTAATATTGATGTATTTCATACCCATGTAGCTATACTATTGACTTAAAACTTTTTCTAATTATTCCATTTTATTTATTTTTTTACATTGCTTAAAGATTGTAAAGCTTTCATTTAAATTTTGCAATCTTTTTTTTTCATATTAGATTTTAATATATTTTTATTTTTCAATTAATCCAATTGTAGGATTGTTTTACATAGTTTTCGATAGCTTTTTATTTATAACTCCTTTTCTATTAACACATTTCATCTTTCATATTTTTATATTTATCTAATGCTTATATTAGAATGTAATGAATATTATTAGAAGATAATAAATATTAATTATTAATGAGATATAAATATTAATGAATTAGAGGATAATGAATATTATTTATTCATTCACATACGAATTAGATTTTTTTGTTTTTGAAAAAAAATATAGTTTTATTTCAATTCAAAATTAATTTACTCACACTATGCTGTTTTTTTTAAATATAAACTACTACAATTTATAAAATTATATTACGGAATTGTTACATTTAATAAAATGTTAACATTTCTTTAACCTGAAGCGATAAATTGAAATTTCCATTGCTCTAATCTCACTGGCTTTTTTATTTTTCCGGTAAGAAGGAAAGTACTATTAAAATATAGAAAATGAGATATCGAAGTATTTCTATATCGTTTTTCGTCTTCTTTCATTATGCAACTCTGGAAATGTCTTGAATTTCTCCTTCATTAATTTCCTTGCTTTCATTTGCCTGTATAACATCTTTTAAGAAAGGAAACAGTTCTCTCGTGTACTGATGAACATGAATATATAACATGCATCAAATTATTTATTCACCAATGCATTGGAAGGTAAGCCCCGTGTGGGGACCGGGGAGGGGGGTAAGAATTGTTCCAACGTAGCCTATTCGTATCGTAAAAATCGACTAAAATAGGTGCCCAATGCCTAGGGTGATAGCCAGGTACCCTGTTCCTGGAGATTATATCAGGGGACGGTCCTCCGGGTTGGGGGTTGGATGCGGGGCTAATGATCTCACACCGGAAAAAAATCACGGTTGCAAATTCCCAAAAGGCTAGACCCTAGACTTCAATTTCTGTAGCTGACTTGGAAAACGGCTTGAGAACATGATTATCGGAACATGGAACATTTGAACTCGGTACAAATGTAAAGGGTTGGAACTGCTAACTGACGGAAAGGATAAATACTCTATTGACTTATTGGCAATACAGGAGATGAGATGGACTGGTTACGGAATATTGGAAAAAGGAAACACACAGTATTTTACAGCTGCGATGCAAAAAAATACATTTTTGGTCATTGCTGAATAGCGCATTAAGTACTTGATCACTGACTTTGTTGCCAAATCTCCTAGAATTTGCAAAATTAGACTGTGTGGTGCTATATTCAACTATAGCCTAATAAATGTTCACTCATCAACAGAAGACAAAGATGATGATGAAAAAAGGACTTTTTATAAAGAATATGATGGCCTATATCATTCATGACCAAGAAATAATTTCAAGATTATTATCGGGGACTTCAATGAGAAAATTGGCAAGGAGAATGCATTTAAACCTACAATCGGAAAGTACAGCCTTCAATGGACAAAGGATTGTCGGCTTTGCTGCCGAATACCAACATGATTGATTGTACCCAGCACCTTCTTCCCACATAAGAACATCCTTAAGATGATCTGGAAATCTCCAGACGGAGAAATACTCAATCAAATTGACCATCTTATGATAGATTCAAAGAATATGTCTAATGCTCTGGATGTTTGATCATATCGGGATTCTGATCACTACTTAGTCAAACCCAAATTAAGGGCTAGAATCTCCAATGCACGCAAACCTAATGGAGAGCGATTTTAAAAGTTTAACTGTGATAAGTTTAAAAATGAGGAGATTAAACACACATACCAGTCGCGGTTGTCAGACACTATTAGAGATAAGAATATTAACTGCATCCAAGACATTGATGAAACATGGAATATATTCTCCAATGCTGTTGTTGAAAAAATATTGTGGGTAACACCAAAAGGTCTGAGACGCTGGATTGGTTTGACGATGAATGTCATATGAATACCCAAGAAAAGGTTGATTTATATCGAAAAATTCTTAGTAGAAAGCATTCAAGAATCCCCATGGAGGAGTACTTGATTGCAAGAAAGGAAGAGAAAAGTGTTCATAGGATTAAGAAAAGGAGATTCCCCAAGGGTCAATTACGAGATGTTGAACATCTCAATAGGTCAAACTAAATCAGAGCTTTCTTTCGTGAGATAAATATCTACAGCAGAGATTTCAAATCTAGAACAATTATATGCAGAAATGATAATAAGATAGTGTGTTTGAGTGACAAATATAAGATTCTGTTAAAGCGGAATAAGCATTTTCATGATCTTCTAAACAGGGAACATCCCCAACGGGTTTTCAACTACTCACAAAATATTAATCATGAAATGATCGACCCACCTTCGCTTGCTGAAATTGGGGAAGCCATAAAAAAATTAAAAAATCATAAGCCCCTAGCCTTGATACTATTCCATCGGAATTTCTAAAATATGATTAGAAGATGTAACTAAAGCCATTTACCAAATTATGCTATCAGTATGGGAGATTAAACGCTCCCCCACTAGTGGAAACTTAACACTATATATCCCATTCACAAATAGAAAGAAGTATTAAAATGCTCTAATTATAGGGATGGGAGCCTCCTATGCACAAATTATAAGATTTTTTTCTAATATACTCTTCACAAGACTGTCTTCCTATTCCCAAAAAACCATAGGTGATTATCAGTATGTATTCCGAAGAGATCGATCTACAAGTGAACAAATATTTAATATACGACAAATTCTGGAAAAGACTAAAGAATTTCAAATCAACACACATAATCTTTTTATTGATTTACAGACCGCGTATGATAGTATTAACAGAGAATTGCTCGTAGATGCCTTAAGACAGTTTAACATAAAAGCTTGTGAAGTTAATATCCCTCACTTTAAATGATACTAAAATGAGAGTTAAGATCCAGAGTAGCTTCTTTGAACCAATTGAAATAAAAAATGGCGTTCGGAGATTTTTAGCATGCTTGCTCTTTTCAAACTTGCTCTTGAAAAAATAATAAAAAATTAAAAAATTAACAGTAGAGAAACTATCTTTCCCAAATCTATTCAAATTGTAGCTTATGCTGATGGTATAGATATCATAGCAATAGCCCCTAATGATCTACAGCAGGCTCTCCTAGATCTGGAAAGAGAGGCCAAAAAATACACCACTCAATTAATCAGAGTAAGACAAAGTATATGTTATATATCAACTACACGAATACCTCCACGCATATAGAGATTGGAGAATACACATTTGAAAAGGTGAAGTCCTTCACCTACCTTAGTCTGAGATTAACACCGAAAATTCTATATCCTCAGAAGTAAGAGAGAGAGAGAGAGAGAGAGAGTAACTGCGGCCAACAGATGCTCTTACGGCATAAGAAAACTTTTCAAATCTGATAACATTAAAAGAGGCACCAAGATACTGATTTACAGAGACCTTATCAGATCAGTCCTCACTTACGCTTCTGAGATCTGGACCCTATCCCAAGCTGATGAGAGGACCCTCGCTATCTATGAGAGGAAGATTCTACACTCCATTTTTGCTGGTGTTTGTGACAATGGAATTTGGAGAAGGAGAATTAATTCTGATCATTACAAAGTATTCAAAAAGCAAAATTATAAAGTACCATAAGATGCAACATATGAAATGGGCTGGACATGTAATAAGAACGAAAGATGACAGAACAACTAAAAGAGCCTTGTTGGCTAGACCAACTGGAATTAGAAAAAGAGGTAGACTCCGACTGAGATGGGCTGACTGCCTCCAAATTGACTTTGACACAATTAGGGTCAAAGACTGGAAAGCTGTGGTGCGCAGAAGGAAAGAGAGGTAGACTCTGACTGTGATGGGGCTGACTGCCTCCAAAAGGACTTAAACACAATTAGGGTCAAAGATTGGAAAACTGTGGTGCGTAGAAGGAAGGAAGGAAGAAGGAGGCTTGAGAAAGCCATGGTTCACACAGGACTGTCGAGCTATTGATGATGATGATGATTGGAAAGAAAACTTGAGAACTTAATCGAAAAAATATAATTTAAGCAATAACTCTTGATATTATACAATAACCTGATAAATTCATGGTATTAAATTTTTTTCTCTAATTTTATCATTATTAGTAGTTCATTCAAAATCCAAGAAAAATTGAAGCTATTATTAAGAATGCAAATTCATCAATATGTGTGCAGTGATCTTGCATTTCTTCAGAATCCACGCATTAAAATAGTTTTTGTGCTGATGTCTTTTGGGAAATTTGTGAGTCGTTTGTTCATTCGGCACTCACACATGTGTATTCAATTATATACTTATATTAACCTAGCTAAAATGAAATGAAATTTCTCATCTCCCCTTTTATAAATAGCGCATGGTGCTCCACAATTTTTTGAAGTTAATATCCAATGGCTGAGAATTATGTGCATTGAGCTAGCAAGTGAAAAGTTTTACGTTTTAGCCTTTAGTTCAACTGCTCGTGAGTTCGATTTCCATCTCGGTTATGGATGCATATAAGTTGTATGTTTCTAACTAATTAACCCATTAATAATAATAAATCACTAAGTCATGGACAACAAATTATTTTATGAATAATTCGTTGGCCACCACGTAATGATTCATTTTAATCGTAAGATAGTGCTGAAATCGATAATCTCGATTTATATCCTTTTAATACGAAAAGAAAGTTTTTTTAACACATTCTCCAACATCCTCGGACATAAGGTGTCTTGCAGCTCAATATAATTCAGAAGTAAAAATTGCAGGAGAAAGGACACCAAAGTCATCTTGAGAGCGAACATGAAGAAGGGCAACTGAAAGGATGTTCCCCAGTCATTTCACAGAGAGGAGACTTAGCAAAGCCAATTTTAAGCAGATAACCTGGCAGATAATCATGTCTGGTATAATAACTCTAAAAGACGCCACTCCTTCTTTCCTTGGGAGGAAAAAATGTTGATTAAGATTCTGGCTGTCAAGTTGACTGGCCCAAGATTTACCATCAGCCTAGCATGTACTAGTGTAAATTCTTTTTTATCTCGAATTTCGTCCCTCAGAAGTCTTTTGGAATTTCGAAGAAGAAAGAAGACAAGGTGGATGGAATGTCGAGTCCTCTCTGGCCAACTTGTTGGTTTGTTCATTGCCATGTATACCACTATGGAAGGGGATCTGCTGAAGGACAACATCTCTTCCATTGCCGAGGAGTATGTGAATAATTTGCATACATTTAAATTTGAGTTAATATGGTTAAAGATTGTAATCAGAAATGATTTTAATAGAGCAGCTTGAGAATTTATAAATACGATAATATTTTGTTCAGGGATAACAGCAATAGCTGTAAGAGCTATAAATACTGCGAAAATTTCACCATCAAAACTTTTTTATTAGGCACTTAGAGGTTTTCTAAGATTCAAGAAATCAAAGGAGTAGGCACCAGCCGTACCAGAAGAAGCCATGGCAAATCCATCAGTATTGTACGTGTTTCCAGTCTTTATCTGGATATCTCTCATGGATAGTAGCCAGAATGACAGACCTCAAATCAGGTTGAAAAGAAATTTGCTTACTTACAGGACTGCTAGAAAGTAAAGTATGGATCTTTTAAGAAGTTCCTACACCCACATTGGTGATAATACAAAGTATTATGAAAAAAGGCAGTCTTTTTTCTTCAGAAGAATAGGATTGGTCAAAACTATCAATCTGGATGGACTAAAGATAGCCATAGCTAACTAGTACATAAATATATGTCTTCCAGAAATATTTAAAGAAGTAAATGGTAGAGGCCTCATACTCTTCTATGAAATACATCGTCTCATCTTGCAAAAATGAAAGTTGAATTTCTTAAATAAGAATGCCTCAATATGATAGAACGTTTATTTTATTCACCAAATCAATCTATGTAGAAGTTTTAGAATTAAATTTGAATTGCATGGATGTCATTTTCAATCTAAATATGAGATTGGTTAGGCTATAAATGCATTTTTTTCTCATTTATATAAAATGAATTTTTAAGACATTTAATAATAAGAAAATTCTTTTACATGTGAATACATTGGCATTGGTGGAGACTATTTTTTTTTTTTTTTTTTTTTTTTTTTTTAACAAACCTAGCATTTCATAAATTTAACTACAAAATATTAAAAATATTTATTTCGAAGCAAACCTCATAGATGTTAGTTAAGCTTCTTTGAAATTAAAAAAAAAAGATTACTGTATTTAATTTTGAATTTCATTTGAAAATTGTTATATTTTAATATTTCAGAAGCCCTGAAAAGATTTAAATAATGAACATTATCATAAAATTAATCAATGATAAATTCTTGTCATTTAATTAACAAATAATAATACTGTAGATAACGCATGCCTTTTCTTTAAAATATAGTTTATTGATGAGCAAGGTTAAAATTGTGATAAGTTTTGACAGTTTTTTTTAACATATTGTATATCAAAATTATTTCTTAAATTTTCAATTTATCTCTAAAATTAAATTTTAATTAAAAAAATCATTCAAGGTATATATACGTATATAAATACATACATTTAACTAATATTAAATGTAAAGATTGTAAAATTAATCTTTTTTCACATTTAAAAAATGTTTTCAGATGAAATATAAAATACTCTCATTATGTTCCTAATGCATAAAGTTTTTCGGAAACTATTCATCATTGATGGGAATCGATCTTCTTACGTATCCCATTTACATGTATAATGAGTATATATTATATGTATATATATATTTAAATATTTAAGCTACAAAAATTTATTCAAAAAATACTACAATTTTGAACTTTAAATCAAAAGAACAATTTATTCCCTTATTTTATTTTTAAAATTATTTACAGTTCATATTTCTTATTCTGATTAATGTAATTTATACAAATATACATATATTTATGTATATATATATCTATTCTTAATACAAATATATACACGTATATGTATATTCATTTACATGTTTCATAGCCATAACACGTATGCACATGAAAACTAATTCTTCAATCAAGTTAATGTCATAGCAAAAGTGTGAAAAAAATAATGTGCATAGAGACGGGTATTAATGTGACATTACAAGCTGGTGAAAGCTTTCGTGAACACAGAGCTCACCAGAAAAAGTAATTTGGCGACCCATGCATTCCGCCAAATCATGACACCAAGAGAGCATGCACAAAGAAAGAAACTAACAGTGGTGAGGTAGGGTCCAGGTGCGGGAGTCGATTCCTTCCTTTTCTGCTGCTTTAGAGGGATATCCACCATCCGCAAATCATCTCTCAGTTGCTGCAAAATACATGTCAATCAGTTTTTTTTTCCACTTCTGCAAAAAGTTGTCCAAATTAGAAAATAAACAGTTACCAAAATAACTTTAATTCTCATTATTCCCTTCGTGAAAGATATTTGGATGTTATTTAGAAGAGAAAGAAAGTTCATTCCCCTTCATCTTCAAAAATCTATTGTCTCAGAATCCGTTTTGATAAAACATTATTCCTCGAGTTAAGCGAAAGTATTTTTATTATCTTTCCAATATTTCGTATTGGTTTCAAAAATTTAAATTCTACTAATGCTTTTGCATAAAGATACCATGAGATTCAATGTTTGTTGATGTAAATCTAGATAAACTATAAATTTTGAGTAATCTAGCATAGAAACTCTTATGTGAAATTAAGAAATTAAGTTTAGCAGCGTGTAATTTAAATTAGTAGACGGAATTTTCATGTATGCATTCTGAAAAATTCGAAGTCAGTTTTTCATGTTATTAATTGTATTTTGGAGAATTGCATAATCTAACCATTTTTATTAAATCTCTCTATTATGAGTTCAAATAGAATTTTATGGTGAAGTCTGTTCACAATAAACTGCTATGGTAAAAATTTATCTCATGTAATACTAATCTTTTCTTTTATAATTTTTTAAATAGGGGTACAAGCTCACCTTTTTCCTATATGCTATTCACCAGATATTTGAAATACATAATTTGAAGTATGGAAGTATTAAATTTTATGTTTTCATCGTATAGTGAAATATTTATTTACGAAACCTTTAATGTTTTCCAAACATTGAAACTTTTACAAGGGAAATTTTAAAAAAATGCATATTTACTGCCCGTATTCGATCAATTTACTGGTTTGTAAATTTCCTTATAGACCATGATAATATTTCACACTAGTATCAATTACTAATTGAATTCTAATAAGAAATGTGTTTATTCAGAAAGAAAAACAGCTAAATTACCAAAAACTAGTATCGTGTGACTAATAATCCATGATTCTACTGCTTCAGCCACTGAAAAGTGAAAGTTATAGAAAGAGTTAAAAGAATTTTACTACACCTGATAAAACTAATAAATACTTTTAAAATAAATGGTTTTAAAATTTTTATTGACAAGTAATCTTATGTTAATTATTTGTTTCAATGAAAAATACATTCAAGAGACTAAAGTTGAAAAGTAGAAGGAATTGAATCCATAAATTTTTCTGATATATGTTCTTCCATGCTTGTACAACTGCTTCAGTTGATAACTGCAAAGTTTGCCCGTGATAGCTCTAGGATATAATGAAGATTCATAAGTTATAGCACCTATTTTCATTTAGAGATAAATACAAAGACCAGTGAACCATTCGATAATCTTAAAGTATTGTTTAAAGATGACTACAATATGAGGACACATATTATCATATTAAAGCATAACCTTTACCTATAAAAGGCATAAACATAGGAATTAACTACCCTGCCCACATTTTGGAGAAAAATGACATTTATTATCACACAAAGTTTTAATAATTTAAAAGACATTGAAAATAGCATCATATTTGGAGTTCGTGACACAAAGTACAATGATCGTTGATGAATGAATACAATGAAAAGAAGACTTAGTAGCCCTAAATAGAATAGATATATCTTTAATGAGATTGTATATATTATAACTGGAATATATGTAGAATTACTTGAGTGAGGAAAAATCAACGTTGAAAATATCAAGATTTTCTACTTTTGTGAAATATACATGACTCTGAATACGATTATTGCCTTTAAATAATGGGTACTTTTACCCCATTCTTCCAATTCTTTAGGCATCGTTAAATGACAATCACTTGTATGATTATCATTTGGAAATAACAATACTTAAATTATTAGGATTCTTTTCCCTCTCTAGAAATTCCCAGAGAATGCTATGAAAATGCATCGATTCATGATGCTAAAAATAAATCTTAATTTATTTAAGCCTATTTTTTGGATTTCTTGCAAAGTGGTAAGTGTTTTGTTGTCATAAAAAAAAACCTGATTGGAAAAAATAATGATTTCAGGATAACAAAGTCACAATTTACATGATTTGTTTTGCAGATGAGCATAGCGAAGAAGTAGAATATCTTGAGTGATTTTCGTAAATTTTTGATATCAACACAAACGAGCTTTCCATCCCACAAAGCTTAATAATAAAAGGCTGTTGCAAAACAGTCAAATAATTGCTGTGGCCCATCTTTCAGCAGGATATTTTAGAAATAGTCAGTGTTCATGTATTGAAAGAAAAGGTATCTAGGAAATTTCCAAACCCATTTCTTGAAAAATTACATTCAAGAAGGAAACATTTAACATCCATTTTTTTGGTTACCATTTGATGTCATCCACTGTTGTTCAAAAATGGTTGACATCGATTGGTAGCCTTCCAGTTTTTAACGTCATAGCAAAAAGCCCTACTGAGCCCGTGAGATTTTATAGTTTTTAGAGAACTAAGAGAGTCTGATTTTATTTTCTACAAAAACCGCCTGAATGTGAGATTACCCTAGACAAGAAAAAGATGAAAGTTACAAACAACTTGATTTTCTGATCTTCAGCCTGAATGCCAAGTGTACTTCGAATTGAAGATGGCCCAACAGCTTTTTAGCAAAAATTTTGAATAATTTATTTCTTATTCTTCCTATTTTAATCTAGAGTGTGCGTATATTATTAAACTATATTATCAACACACAGTGTTTGTTGGCTAAGTACTTTTTAATGAGTACATCAAACTAACTAGAAAAAAGTATATTTAAAGCTTTCAATGAATATTTTAATTTTAAATTTTTAAAATATATTTAATAATAAACTAATTTCGCAACATTTTCTATAAAAAATCAGCTTACCATTTAGGTTAACGTTCACATTAAGAAAAACTAAAAAACTTGTATTTGATGAAACGAATATATAAAAAAAAAATTACTCCAATTTATTTTTACATAATCAAAACTTAATTTCAATTAAATTATTTTAAGGGGAAATCAAATTAATTTTTCATTAGATTTCGAAGAAAAATTGTTCACACACGTCCCTAGATTGTGAGAATGTAAATGGTAACGTAGGAAAAAAAAATGCAATCCCAAATTGCTACTTGGACAGATTTCTCTTGGGAGTCATTACACAAATGTTAATGACGTTTACTCCTCGGTAATGAATTTTCATAGTTGCTATTCCATTTTTTCGGAAATGAACTATAGATTCAAAGAGGAAATGTTTTTAATCTCTCGACCTAGCAATTATGACCACATGGATTGATTAAGCAACTTTCAATTTTCTAACTGGGATTATAACTAATTAAACACTGTAGGTATTAATAAAATACTTTGTAACAGAAAATTATATTGAATAAATAAACAACAAGTTGGTGACCAAAATTTTCAATAAATTCTAAATAATTATTTCTAAATATAACAGAAATATTGCTCCAAAGGGAAGAAAGGACAATGACCGCCATGATTAGATTTCAGAGGATTAGCATATGAACCTGTCCATCAACAGTTGGAACACAAGCGATGATTACTTTATCGTAAAACTAGAATGTTTGATTTAAAATGTATCTATTGTTCATCCACAAGTTCTGATAACTTTAGACCTTTTCTAATATTTAAATCAGATGTGTTTTCAATATTCTGTGCATAAAAGCTGAGTCCTTGCAATTGTAGGCAAGCTCTCAGCCCTATAGTGTTAGGAGTTGATATGTTCTAATACAACTAATGATTAGCTGAAATAACGTATTTTTTGTGTCTTCGTTACAATATAACTGAACTAACTGCGAAGCGAGTTGAATTAAGAAGATGATTTAATAGTTTCGATATTTGTATGTATGTTTTGTCGTAAAAAAAAAAAAATGTCAACTAGAATGAATAGGTTAAAAATACAAAGCCATGAATCTAAATAGGGATTGATGAACTATGCGCATAAGATAATATCCGGTACCAATAAATATTATAAAAAGCATGCAACTGCGTATTAATTGTCATGAATGGTAGTTAAAAGAGGCAGTGTTGGTAAAGTAATTAGTAGAATTAGTGTATTCAGAGATGGGTATTTATTTCCAGATTCAAGCCATTCACAATGGATTAAAATAAAAAGTCTAAGATTGTGACAAAACATAGTAGACAACCAAACAGCTGAAATTTATTGTGTGACTCTTTTAATTTTTCCCCGTTTATTATCATACTAGATGATTTTTCATTGGACTTGGTCAGTATTTTCATGTCACGATGCATAAAATCAGGCAAATTCTTAACAATCCATAGGAACAAACTTGCAACATGGGGGGAAAAAACCCCTCAACTCGTGAAATAAGGTTCTGATATCAAGTTTAAGAGATTACATTCCAAAATGATATACTATAGGTAGTTTCAGACATCTCTTATAAACTTTCAAAAGAATATACTTAGGTATGGTCATATTCACAGAGTAATTTATAATCGAAAGTGTTTTTCTGGTACAGTGGTAATGACACAAGAAAAAAATAGAGGAAATATATTACTAAGCAAGAAAATATATTATACTTAGTTCAGTAAAAATATCCCTGGATTCGTTTGTTGTTTCAATATTAGACTTTTCACCCACCAGGAATGTGAGGCCAAAATCGTGGCGCAGTTTCGTTATTTCGAACATATTCGATGTCAATCGATCGTTGTCTTTTTTTATTCTTATTTATAGTCTTTTGCTGTACTTGGAATAAAATATTTCTCCCTTCTGTTTATCCCCTTACTTTTTGTGTTATCATTTACTTGGCAGGAAACAGTTTCCTACCATGCTTCTATATGTGATTTTCCATCCTAAGGTTAATCTATTTTTCTTGAATATTTGAAACCATTGTGCTAAAATAAATCGCATAACTTGAGATTGAGTTCAAGTTTTAAAATATATAATAGAAATTGATCACTTTTTATGGACAATATCATCTTAAATACGGGTCTCAATAAAGCTAACAATATCTTATTGAAGCAATGGCATATAAAATGATGAATTTTATTTCTTTTGATTATGACTTGCAAATATGTGTAGAGATAAAATGTTAGCAGTTAAACTATCCACTCGTCAACAGAAAACACATACAGCTATTACACCTGATATTATATAACCGGAATATCTTAGGAAGGAAAGATGTCATTCTATCAGATAGTGAAACTGATATTTAATTTTTCCGAAGATAAGTATACTCCAAGGGGTTATGAAAGTTGTTAAAAAGTTTTTGATTTTCATTTAAGGTTCATTAAAGGCTCATTTAAGTGTCTATTTTTTCTTTTTACGTGATTTTAAGATGAATTCTTCGTTAAAGTTTCATGGCCTCAGTAGATAAAAAAGGTCAGTGGAAATGTATGTGATAAAATGAATATTAAAACTTAAAAGCTTATCTGGAGAACTATCTCGTGAAATAGCCAATTCACTATAGTAGTGCCTAGTATTCACATTGCTCCATGCATATTGACTATGTTTTGTATCTCAGGCTATTTCCTATTTTTAAAATGTTTTTGTTTTATATTCAAAGGTCGGTCAAATGTCTCTCTTTTATTGGAATAGTGTTTTTTAACAGTTGATATTCATGAGAATGCTTAAAGACTTCAGGCTTCTCCCCTTTTGAGAACATTTCAGACTTGCTCAAAAAGAAATTTCAGCTTTCCTGAAATATTTCAGATTTATAGTTGCTACACTAGTGGTAGTATCTTTCTTTTATTGAAGATTCTTTATGACGCCGAGATACTGATTCCCTATTCGGAACATTATTTGTTTACATCGCCTTCAAAAGAAGCTTTATCCTTAGCTGAAAACGCAATTTATATATCACAGCATAATCTTATGACAGAGTTAATATAGGATTATTTTTTTGTACGATAATTTTCAAACACTGATAAAAATTTTGATGAATAATGGTCACAAAGTTCCTGATAGCTGAAATGTAATGTAATTTAGTAAAATCATTTGTCAATTAATATTAGGTACTAATTAAAAGCAGCGTGTTTATTTTTCAAACTTGAAAATACCCAAAAGCAATATCAGCTTAAAAGTGTGCTATGAGTTGTGCTATTCCTGTTTTTTGCACCCTTTTTGACGGAACTCTAAACTTTAATATAATTCAGTGAAATATTTATAATTTTTATGTATTTCTTTTTTCCTACTTTTAATTATTATTTTTATTGTTTATTTTATTTTTTACACAATAAAATATCCATAAATAATTTATTTTAACTGCAACTGTATCTCTAAAAAATGTTTACTTTGAAGCAGTTGTATTTACCTTCCATTAATTACTTCTATACAACATTACAACACACAAGAGTTTGCCTTCAAACTATTTGTTTAAGTATTATCTAAAAAACATTGTAAAGACACTCCGATTATTAATAAGTCACATCAAAATGGAAATACGCTAAAAGCGTGACATCAGCATCTGAACAAAAATCCACATTTCATCCACTTCAGTTGCTATTCAACCAAAATGGAATTTCATGGGGAATGCTATGTTGCCACAATTGCAATCTTTCGGCCTCAAAAACTCATTTAGTTTATTATCTGCATCCCTTTTACCTGACATGTTTATATTGACAACATCTTTATTGTGACAATCTTTCGCTCATTTGACTCAATTGACGTCATAATGAAGATTTGACGGAACTAAACCTCCTGAGGATGTCTTTTGTGCTTGTGCTCACTACTCACTAGTCCAGAGTAACAGGATCTTTCCCGCAGGAGACAGCCCCTTGGGAGCGGTTGGCGTTAACGCCAACAGGTGACTGACTAGAGACCTGATAGAGGTGTACCAGGATCTAAATTATAGAGTTGATTGAATTAGAAGAAAAACTAGTTTTTATAGAATCAACTATTTGAGAGGACAATATAGGAGGATAGCTCGAATAATTAAATAGCAGTAATTTAATTATAATGCAAATTCACCTGGAACTTTTAGGTATCAACGCTCAGTTGGATTATGTAAAGTGAACATATTAGCGAATTGCCTTCTGACAAAAAGTAATTCACCTATCAGACGTCTTCATTCGCATGAAATATTTTTTCAGATATGGTGAAAAAACATAGAAAAATATGGTTTATAACTATTATTTAATAATATATCCTGATTTATAAAACAAAAGTCAATTCATTGTCAAGAAATATTTGCTTACGCGCATACGCTAGCTTTATTAAATTTTTCTGTTTCGTAAATTTGATTAGAATAATAGCAGTTTGTTGGGTTTTGTGGCGCAAGGTCCAAAAATGGACAAGCTGCGCCATAGAATAATAGCGGATTTCCGTTTTCAAGCTAAAACAACAATTTTCTTGCGTTACTTTAAAAACAAATTCCATATATATTATTACAAATTATAGAAAAAGAATTATTTATCAAAATAAATGTCAGTTTTACATACAAGTTAACATTTAATTGGGCAAATTTCATACCACATTTCCCATACAATCCTTAGTTGTAACGATTTATGTTTAAAGTTGATAAGAATAACAACTGTGGACATAAAGATTTGTTACAGCTTATAATAACTGCAATAAAAATTGTCTTAGTAGTACTAATTTAGCTGAACTACATTTTATCTAACATATTTTAACTGTATTGTGGTAAACAATCCTCAGTCAGTAAACTGTAAAAATTACGCGCAATAATTAATTCAATTATATCAAATCTAAATCAAATAAATTTCATTTTTACCGAAAATAATTGAAAAGTTCCAGTGAGTTTTTTTATTTGATCTTACTCAGAGAATTCAAGAAAGAGAGAGAGAGAAGCCTCAGCAGAGAAAATATCAAAATATTAAATTTATTTGAACACATATTCTTAACAATTCTGAGAATAACAATTTTTCTCCTCACATAGGACTCACTTACTCAATTACATAATCTTTATTACACAATCTTTCTCAATTTACATAAATCTTTAACAATGACATAATTATTGTTATTGAGATATTATAAACTATTCCTTGGTTAAAAAATAGAAAATAATTCAGATTTGGCTTTAAGATAAAGGTCCATTAAATAAATCTTTTCTTTCTTTCTTGTATTTTTTTTTAGTAAATATTAAAAGCAACAGTAATAGCTTTCTATTATTACTCAATGCTTAACCAGTCAATAGAAAAGAATTACTTTTCATTATGTTTCTTAAAATTATATCGTTATTACTCTGCCATTAAAATATAAACCTGAGTATCGTATATAAAAATAGAAAGGTAAGATTATCAGTAAAAGCTCATTATTGAAGCGTCCATCAATTTCTGTTAGATTAGAAAAGAAATTGGGCGTAGTTTACCTTTCTCTTGGCCGGTAGCCGAATTTTAAACCCAATGGTCTTTGCAGTTGAATAATGTTATGATAAAAATCAGTGAAATTGTATTATGTATCCAAAATTATTTCGAAATTGATTGACAAATAAATTTTGATTTCTCTCTCGAGACTTGCGTGACCCAAATATTCTGAGTGGAATGTATACAAAACAAAAATACAAGAAAATGAAATCCTGAGATTTATTTTAAAAACATATTTAAAAACAGTGGACAACTTTTGCTAAGTTTTATTTAAAGGAACGTGCATGAATGCATATTTTTGAAAAGACATTACAATCCAATGATTTTAATTTTGAAACTTCAAGTTATGTCGATGAACATGTATATATATATATTAATAAATACATATACATAGACTTAATCATTTAATTTCATTTTTCTAAACTAAAAATATATTGAAATGGTTTCGTAAAAATATGCATTCATGCATTCAAATATATTTATTCATAACACTATATTGTTCTAATTATTTATTAAATTTTTCAGTTATTAATTTTAAAGAACAGATTAACTTAATGAATAACTTACTAAAGCTATTTTAGGAATGATACCTTTTGGATAATAATTTTCTTTTATTAATCCAAATAGCTTTATTGTTAATGTTTCACAAATATTGTTTCTCGATTGACTTTTTTCGCGGTTTAGATTTGAGCTATTCCTGTTTTTTGCACCCTTGTTGATGGCATTCCAAACTCTTAAATACTACAGTGAAAGATTTATATTGTAATTTTTATATATTTCTTTTTTCTGCTTTTAACTATTTTTATTGTTAGTTATATTATTTTAACACATTAAAATATCCACAAATAATTTATTTTAATTGCAACTTTATCTCTAAAAAGTGTTTACTTTGAAGCAGCTGTATTTACCTTCTATTAATTACTTCCATACAGCATTACAACACATAAGAGTTTGCCTTCAAACTATTTATTTAAACATTAGTAAAAAAAACATTGCAACTACTCCCCGAGTATTAATAAGTCACATCAAAATGGAAATACGCTGAGACATCAGGATCTGAACAAAAATCCACATTCTTACTTGTGTACTCCAACTGCTATTCAACCAAAACGAAATTTCACGGGGAAAGCTATGTTGATACAATTGAAATTATTCGGCCTCGAAAACTCATTTACTTTATTGCATCCCTTTATCTGACATTTTTATGTTTACGATATCTTTATTGTAACACTCTTTCCCTTTAAATTACTTTACTACTTTTCTTAATACTTTAATAAGTAAAAATAATTGCAGTTCTTGTTATCTATGATATTCTTTATCCATAAACTGTTCTTGGGTGATATAAAATGACAACTAATTCCATGCTGCTTTAAGTTTATGCCTATTTTTATTAATTGTTAAACAAAATAAGGTTGAAAGGCCAATCTCTCAGTAATCCATAATTAGATGTTTTTAATAGATGGGAGATCTAAAGACCGAGTAGGCGAGGACAACAATCGAATACCCTCTGTATCGACGAAGTTCAGAACACATTTATTCTTACATATGTGTTCAGTTTATTCCCACCTGAGCATAAGTTTGACATCTCTCGTGCCACACGTGTTCCTCATATGTAGATGTACCCGTGTGCGCAAGATAATACAGGATGATGTTTTACACATCTTAAAGATAGGGCAAACCACTGACCTAAATTTGTCAAAAATGCACAATTTGCTGTCCATATCACTGTTGATCAGAATTATATGCGTGTAGATCGTGAACTCAATGACTATCCGTATCATAACATCAAGTCCAAGGCTACTATGACGATATCGAATGATAAGAGATGACGAGCGTTCTTCTTGAAATCTCCAGTATGTACACGGAAATTCCGAATCTAGCTCACAAAATCGGGACACGCCTGAACAGAATATATTTTGCCACTACTGTTTACAAACTTGTCACCGAGCACATTAAAGTTTCCATCTATTTCTATACTACTTTGCCAAAAGAAGTTGAAATAATGCTCCTTATGCTGGCCAGAACTACCCTGGGCTCCATACTGCTGCAAGCGTCATGACACTTTACGAGTGCGTACTAGGTATACTGTAAAATAGAACATTTTTCTACTAATAATTTCTTTTTTTACTCCGACAAATATTTTCATAAAAATATTTAAATA
>JAPDSC010134612.1:0-12420 GCA_026290005.1 Latrodectus geometricus
ATGAATGTTTGACGATGAATTATAATGATAGACTCATTCAATATGAACAAATAGCATTGTTTTCTATTGACTTTGAAAAATTAGCTCTTGACTATGTAAATCACAATGCAAATTTTGTAAACTATATAACCAAAACTTTTTTGTTGAAACTTAATATGAATATGTTATTAAAGAATGCTAAGGATTTATACATAGCATCTGATCCTACTTCTGTACCTATTTGTTAACAATAAAATAATTTATTTGTATTTATGTCTCAAATTATTTTTAAACATCACAACAGATTTAATATTACTTTAAGATTTTTAAGATTATATATAAATGAATTTTATAATTTTTATTTCTTTGCTTTTAAATAAGTTGATAAATATTTTCTGATATAAAGTTGCTATATATATTAGTAAATAACAAATTTCTTTTAGTTAGTCATCTTGCTGTGAATGTTCCTTTTTTTTTTCTTTTAAGATTTATTTTATTAAGTAAATTGAATTAGCTTTTAAAACACCAAAACACCCCCGAAATCTTAGGTGGTATCGATAGCCTTTATTGTGCTTCTAATAAGAAATATTCTAAGCGTAAAATTAAAGATTTTTTTTTGGAAAGTAAATCTTCATATACATTGCACAAACCTGTAAGGAAATCATTCATCAGAAATAGAGTCTTAGTAAGTGGTGTGAATAAACAATTCCAAGCTGATTTAGTTGGCATGCAATCCTTATCGGAGTATAATAATAATTACAAATTGACTTTCATTGATATCTTTTCAAAATATGCATGGGTTATTGCGTTAAAAAATATAAAAAAGCTGAATCAATAGTGTTCGCTTTAAAAAAAAGTATTCTCAGAGAGAATTCCTTGCAAGACTCAAACAGATAAGGGAAAGAACTTACAAATAAATTGATTCAGAGGTATTTAAAAAGAATGAGAATTGGCTTTTTCACTGCAAATAACACTAAAGCTTCTGTTATAGAACATTTTAACACAACATTAAAAACAAAAACGTGGAAGTACTTTACAGAATATAATACTAAGTGCTATATGTTTATTGATGTAATCAACGAATTAGTGAACAGTTACAATCATACATGGCATCGTAGTATTCAGACAACTCCTGCATCTGTGACGAAAAAAAAAATGAAAAATAAATTTGGAAAGTTTTATATGAAAAAAAAAAATAGCTGTAAATAATACACCAAAAGCAAAGGATTGGATATAAAGTAAGAATCAGCAGCGAAAAATTACTTTTTGAGAAAGGCTACGACCAAAACTGGACCACAGAAATTTTTACCATTTATGAAATTATCAACAGAAGTCCTATCGTGTGTATATTGAAAGATTTATTAGGAGAAGTTATCAAAGGTACATTTTACGACCATGAACTATAGAGAATATCGGATTCTGGCTACTATGCAATCGATAAAGTTTTAAAAACGAGGATAAAACATGGAAGAAAAGAATATTATGTCAAGTTCCAAGGTTACTCTGAAAAATTCAACACTTGGGTACATAATGTACAAATAATTTAAAAAGATGTTACCCATTATACGTTTCTCAGTCTAGAAGATTTCTTTTTACGTGACGCAAGTTTATTACGCAAAATTTGAAAATCCCTCGCTAAAAAAAATCCTAATAAATGCTCATTAAAAATTTTTGCATTCATTGAAAGCATTTTAAATAAATAAATAAATGAATTCAAAGTTTTCAATTTCAGCAAAATAGGAAATAACCATTATTTATTATTCTTACTAATTACTTGTCCTAAAAGCAATGTTTCATTTAAAGATATCTTACATTCCATATTTTAACTTAATTTCAAAAAGCAAATTTAAAAATGAAAATAAAATTTGTTTTATTTAAACACACACATATATATATATAACTAATTAGCTCTATTGAATTAAGCCATAATATCTTAATTTATTTGGAATAACGTATCACTTTGAATATTAATTCATCAACGGTATTATTACTCATCTTTTCAAAAATTGATTTTATAAAATTTATTTTAAAAGTTAGTGAGTATGTTAAGATAAGCAAAATCTTCTGACCATAAGAAGCATATATTGATAGAAACCAAGGCCATTTAAGCCATCCAGAAAGTCAACTCTGACAGACGCTTAAGATATGAAAAAGTTATTTTTCTTCCACCACAAAAAAATAATGTTTATTTCTTCTATTTGTTTTTGTTAATAAGATTTTAGTCAATATTAAGGTACTTTATCATTTTGAGAGCACGCCTGACATTTTGCCCGTAGACCAAATGTGTAGACATTTTCAGGTAGAAAATAAAGTAAAGAAATTTTTTCTTTTTGTTTGCTAATTGAGAAGAAAAAACCGTGGACATAACAGAAAATATTTTAGGACCCATTTACAAGATATTGGTTTTACATTCTTTGGTATAACTCAACCAGTTTCAAGACATCATTTTTTAAGGAAGGGATTTCTTAATACAGTATTTTTTCTATGAATCTTGCAGACTCATTATGTAATTTTTCCATGTTTTCAAATGGTATTGAATCATGATTTATCAGTTGTGCTTTATATACGTATTAATCATCTAATCTAGCAGGCAACTTGATCAGGTATTTTTTTCAGAATCAATAGATTATCTATTATTTGCGTTATAAATTTTATCTTCAATTACTAAGTTTTCAACTTCTACAAGAATATAGCTTTGGATGATAGTATCAGAAATTCTCACATCATCTTCTCTTCGTTAAATTTAACATTTCAAGAAATTACAGCATGTCTAGTGACTTGGTTCAACAAGTGATAATCCAAACTTGATTAGCCAACAAATATTAATATTTCTTAGATTTAGTATCTAATTTCTTCCTAAAGTTAATTCCTAATCAGAAATTTTCATACATGTATCATATCAAAAAAAACTTTTATAATATTAATGTCGGGTAATTTTCCGAGTTTTAACTTCTGCAGAATTCCTCTTAACGCTTTGATTGAACATTTCATTCTTAAAATATGATGCCATTTGCACAGTATATCCCCAGACACCTTTGCTTTATATATGACAGCACGAGTTTTCTTTAATAGGTATCTATTTGCTTTCTAAAACACCATTAAGTTGAATATGTCAGAACCGGATCCATAAAAAAACACCATTTTTCCTGCAAATTACGTCAATTGTTAGTACAAGAAATCACCTTCATGCATTGTTGAAACAAGACCAAGGCACTGACCATTCACGCATCAATCCCACTTTAATATTCAAGGAATTCCTCTTTCAAATTTCTAGAAACAGAATTATTTATGTTATGCTGCTTATGTGTATTTTAATATAAAGAAGCATAAATTGTAAATATCAGATTTTTTTACATGAGATGTTTTTTTCCAAATACAAAAATAAATATGAGAATAGTCTTGGATATATGCTAGTAAATGTACTTCCTAAATTGTTATTTCAGAAAAAAAAAGTAATGAACTAAATTAAATAAACTACCAAAGATCCTGTATAATGAAAAACAACAGTCCTAATTATATCAATCTTGCTATCGATAAATGAGTAAAAACATTCCGGGGAAACATCCTATGATTTTTCTTCGATTTAAACAAAGAAAGTAAAACATTATTATGTCTAAAGATTTTATATTAAATAATTACTTTTAACTATATTTATATTTTATATAATACTAAAAATGCATTTAAACAGAACAAATGTATGTAAGCAGCACATTCATATATTACATTTAAATTTATGAATGTTCTGTCTGCTTTGATGTCAATTAGTTTTCGTAGATTAAAACATAAAAACATAAAAGTCCTTACTATTTTCTGAAAAAATATTAATCTTTATAAATAAATTATTTTTTATTCTTTATGTACACAATTTTCTTAAGTATATTTCGTTGCTTATGAGTTTAAAAATATTGAGTATTAAATAACATTATAATGTGTCACATTCTTTGCTGAAATTTTCCATCAAGAAGTAACACATTTAGCATAATAATTATCGTAAAATTATTCTTTGCAAAATGAAGTAAAGGAGGAATAAAATGTTAAGCAAAATAAAATCGAATCAGCAAAAGAAATTAATTTTTTACAGAAGAGAGCTAGAATTTATGATTGAGATGACTGTATAAAATTAGATTTCTTTCTCCATTCCACTAAAAATCTCCTGAAAGAGAAAATTTATGTATTGCATTGATTCACAATAATTGTTTGAAAAAATCTCATCTTTTTTAAGAATTCGAGACTGGGTAATCATTTTAATGCCATTTATGCTGATGCTTGCAAAGTGGTATACAAAATATATGCTAACTTGTTTTTTGAATTCTTTTCAAAGCATTGTGTTCATCGACAAAAAACACATATTTGATCATAAAACATTAGCAAGCTGCCTTAAAATATCAGAAGAAAATAAAATAGAAGATTGTATGTTTTACCAAGTAGTTGACTCTGTTATAAATTCTTTTTCTATTCTTCTTTATTTTAAAAATAAATTATGCACAGAAAAGTAACTTATCAAAAATATTATTACTACATAACAAAATTTTGGACACAAAAGTAAAAATGATAAACATTGCCAGTAATGAAATTTAAAAGAACATAAATTTAAATCAAAAATTAATCTAACTGTATAATTTTTAAAAAAATATTTTATTAAGTATTCATTCTTCATACATATTTTCATTAAATAAATAAAATACATTCAACTTCAAAATCAAAGAAGATTTTTCACAAGTGACTATAAATTTTTCATTTGATATGGTACAAAGATGCTACAGTTACCAATTCTATGACAATTTATGTCAAAACTTGTTAAGAATTCATATTCTTAGTAAATTTCGGTATAAAGTGCTCAAAAAAAGATATTATAATTCTTTGTCGAGTACAAGAAATCAAATTACTGTACCAGGTCAACTGAACAAAATCTAGTATATCAAAATCGATTTTCTAAAACATAAATTTTCAAAAAAAGTAAAAAAAATCAAAATTCAAAAATAATTTTTTTTAGATTACAGATGGCGCCATGAGCATTAACATGATGACGTCAACAGACGACCCATGCCCTTACACGAAATAATCGGAAGTCACGTGATCTTCAAAACCACGTGACCCTGTGAATTAAAAAAAATGCTTTTTCATGAATAAAAAATATTTAAAAACATTAGAATTCTTCATCAAATAACATTATAAATGCATTTTCAAAAAATTATTTAATGACTAGTACTACTAGCCATGCTGTTTTAGATTTTAAAATTCAATAAATAAAATTAACATTTTTTAATTAAAAAAGTTTCAACAACAAAGTATAAAATTTATTCATTAAAACAGTTTGTCAATAAATGGCACCACCAATTTTTGCTTCGTAAATGCATTCTGAAAAATTGTTTTCAAAAAATAAATTTGTTACTTTCACGTTAAACACTAGATGGCGATATCAAACATTCTATTCCGAAACTAACATCTGGATGACGTCACACAAAAAATACCCTCCTGCTCTTACACAAATCCCAGAATGACGTCACAAACCGGAAGTCACGTGATATATGGCCACGCCTCCTTGGTCACGTGACTTCCGCCTCTGGTAGTGGGGCTATTACTACTGATACAGAAGAATGGTAATACACTAATCTATATTATATGGTAGTTCAATGATTTTTGAGTCATAAATTGTCAAAAGGATTCTTCTAATTAATGGCTGAAATTATAACTTTCTTGGACGGTAAAAAACTACAAATGAGATGAATTAAATAAATGGACAAAGATAAAGAATCTGGTTTTTCTAGCTAACGTTATTAGTAAACTTAATCAACTTAAGCATCTAGACTACTAATAACTACATTTTCTCTACCAATCATATAATCAAAGACTCTGCAAACATACAATAGTTGTACTCTTTATTTGTACTTAACGTTTTATTGTCTTATTTTATTAAACTTTTTAGTTTTTATATGATGACGAATGGAGTAAACCCGATAACTGAATGGTACAGTTCGGAGTCCTCTTTCACCTTTTATGTATGTATGTTTGCTATTTGATAATACTGTTTCTTTCAGACAAAAAATCATTATTTTACTGAAAACAAAAAGAAAATAAAACTTATCTCATTTTGAAAATTCTCAATACCTATGGCTTAAATTAATATAATTAAAATTTTAAGGATATGTTAATCTCATTATTTTAAATTTTTATTAGAGCATTAAAATTTAAATATTTTATAATAAATAATCACTGTTAGAAGGAGCATGATAAAAATTTTATAAATGTAATATATTATCTCCAAAATGTGATCTCTGGGCACAGGATTCATATATTTCATAATAGTTTGATTCTGATCTCTTTTCCGCAAAAACTTAAGTGTTCTGTTTTTTGAAGCACATGTTTACATCAATCCAAGATCAAACATATAATAATGTCTAAAGATATTTAACCAGCTAATATCTATTGGTAAAATATGCATGTTTTATAGATATCATAAGACAGTATAAGGACCATGAATTTCTCATAATTTTGTAAAAGTCTAGGTCGCTTCCTTATGAATTGGAGGAAGAGGAACATATGTATGGAACTTCTATTTCAACAATGTAGAGTTTTAAGATGCTTAAAATCCAGTTTTCTGATTATTTTGTTTAATTCTCAGCTAAACACCGATAATTGTTTTTTAATATTTTTTCCATCTCCTACAAGAATTTCAGTGTAATAATTGGAAAACACAAAGCTGTGTTTTTTTATTAAAATCATTATTTATTTTCATCTTTAGTGGAAAGTGTGCAGAGATATTATGGGTAAATTTCTTACTGTGATATGTGCTTACAAGTAAATGAGAATCATAACTTTAATAGTGAAAAAGATTTTTGGCTAAAAGTTATGGACACATTTCTGGTGTCGGTTATGGTTTTTCAAATATTTCTTTCGAATATTCGAAAAAATCGTGGTTTTAGTCCTGGAAAAATTAATTATAGAATTGCATGCATTTATAAACTTAATTATATATTCTACTTTTGCTTAAAATTGATTAATTTTCTACTTTTTTAGTGCTTAAAATTAATTTTAAGAGTATTGAATGTTATGTTCCATGTAATCTACAAAATAAACGTATCATTCAGCTTTTATGCAACTTATTACTATGCAAAGTTCCATATACAGAAATACAACTCAGAAATATTAGAATAATTGTGAATTATCCTTGAAAACAAATATATTGCTTATCCTGGGAATGACGAATTCAGAAAAAAATCAGAATTGATTTTAAAACCATTATAAATAAATTCATATGTAGATGGTACTTTAAAATACATTGATTTTAAATTTTTATAAGGGCTATTACATAAGTTTTATTTTTATAGGCTGTACAGAACACTTCAATTGACATATTTTATTCATTATAAATGATATTTAATAATTATAATATAATATTCTTACGACAACGAGTACATTTTACTGAATCAACTCACAAATACAAAAAAATACTTAATTAAATAATTATATTTAAAAATATGTATACAAATTTGAAAAAAAATTAGAAATTAGGAAAATCAAAATTAAATTTTCTATCAAAATTATAAAATTTCTCATTTAACACAACATTTACTTAAAATTGCCTTCTAAAAATCATAAGATATGTATTTTTTTAATAATTGACAGTGAAGTTTTAGCTCAAAAATAAAATAAGTCTTATATAATGTGAATGTTTAATCATTTTTTTATAATTTGAAAGTTCTTTTAAACTACGTAATCAAAGATTTATATTTTTGCTTATTTCACGATGCATTTCGTAAACATTTCAAATCGATACTTTCGAATTCTTGATACTTTAATCAATATTTCTTATATCTATCATTTATTTTGGCATGAAAAAGATGAATTTCTGTCTCTCTGGAATAAGTAGCAAAGGAAGTAGTAAATTTTTAAATAACCTTCTTCAAAAGTGAAGCTCTTATAGGGGATGAAGTCTTGTTTGTTAGAAAATACGGTACGTAGAAGCATCAAGATTTGACGTTTACAAGTAGGCTGTTTTATTTTTACAGTAAACTTTGCTTGAAGTAAAGAGATGTTAGTGCAAATGGTGTTTCTCAAGATCACTATGTACGAAAAATATTATTTTTAAGTAAAAGTCTTTCAAAAATAGCAAAATATTCTTATTATAATGCTAGAAATATGATAGAGAAGAATTTATTCGTTTATTTCAAATGCTAGGACAACAAGCTATGAAAACATTAATAGAGAAGGAAATGATGTGTACCTAATCATGAATTTTAAAATGTATATCTTTGAGTTTGCTTTTGAGCAGCATGTCTAAATTATGAAAGGATTATCATTTTGCTATTCTTTCTTCAGGTGTTAAAATAAAGTTACTGTTCTAAATATATTAGATGTGGAAAAATAATGTCTATTCCATAATTATCATCAATTCATAAAAAGAATAATTAAAATAATATAATTAAAAAATAATATGGAAATGGCATTCTGAGCCGTTTTGAAGTTCAGTTTATTTTGATAATGTCATTTTATCGTTTTAAGTATTCTTTTATCGTTTTAAGTATTCTTTTCTTTTATTTATTCCGCTTACTACTGTTTAATGATTAATCGTGGCCTAATAGTAGTATAGCCCATTTCAGATCAAAAGGTTCCAGATTTGAGCGATGTATCTGTTGAGCAATACGGAAGGTAAATTTTGCACTTTTGTTTTTTACATTCTCTTTTATCGGAGTAGATGCTTGGGTATTTTCCGCGTTCTTCCTTAGTTATATGTGAATACAGCCCACTCTGTCTATGAAAAGTCCACCCAGAAGTCAATTTATGAGATGGACATTAAAATGATTTACACCAGCTTTAAGCCATTAGCTCGAATATTATGCGGTTTCAAAGTATTATTAATAAAAAAAGATTAATTTAAACAAAACAGATTTGTTTCCGATAATAATTATTGGTAAATTACTTAAAAAAGTAAAAATTGTCTTTCCACAAAAAATTTTGACTTTAGAAACTTGATGGTCTTTTGAAACTTCGAAAATAATTCAAAAATATTTTCATTTCTGAAATAAATGACAAAAAGTACATGACATTTCTGAAATTAAATAGCGTCATTATTGATTATTTTTAAGCAGATATTCTTCAAACTAAAAAAATCAAACATATTTATAGCGAAGAAAAATTAATTTTATTAATTATTGACTCTGATTTTAGTTGCTGTATTTGTAATTGTCAGAAACAATATTAAAGGAAATTGCTCGTGAGTGTGTGAAAGATAGTATTTTTTAAATAAAGACAAAAGTAGGTAATTATTAACATGTTTTTTTGTAAATTTTGATGGGTAGATAAAATAATTTTTCTCATGTATAGGTACATTCATTTCACATTTCACATAAATAAACACATATTTCTGTTCTTTTTTTTTTTTTTTTTTTTTTTTTTTTAAAAAAAATACATTTTTTATTTAAATTCTGTTGATGAAAATAATAGTTTTTTTTTATCTTTCGCGTTCATAATTTTGTAATCTTTTTTATTTAGTATCTTAAATACAAAATAAAACTTGTAATTATATTTGTATTTAATCGTGTTTTGCAATATAATTGTTTAATCTCTTCTTATAAGCCCAATTTTACTACCATAATAAGATTTTGGTGAAATAAGGAAAATATTTTTGCGATGATGAATTTTTTTGATCTTTCTTGAATCTATTAAGAATCACTGTGGCGATAAAATCAATACAAATTAAATATTCTTGGGAAATGATGTCTATTCTCTGGGAGACATCATCTAAATGACTCTGATTATCAGCTTGATGATGCCTATATAAGAAAAAAATATATTCACTCATATTTTGACCCCATCACTGATTTTTGTTCAAAGTTACCACAACTGTCCTTGTGATTAATGAATATAATTCAGAATCCCATCACATCAATATTGGCGCAGCTTGTCCTTTTTGGACTTTGCGCCACAAAACCCAACCAACCAACCAACCAACCATCACATCAATATCAGTATTTCCATAAAGTAATTGAAATATATACTCATTTGAACTAACTAAAATGATTGTTAAAATACAAAATAATGCATATGTAAATTATGAATATTTTAATTTAAAATTACAATTAAAATTGTATATGGACAATATTGAATTGTCTAGTGATACTGTTATATGCTGAAATCAATGAATATAATATGAGATAGCGAGTGGCAAACCTATTATTTGCATGCTATTATTTACCACTTAAATTTGATGTGATAAAAATACGAGCTATATCTTTTAGATGGTTTCTTTTATCTCTAAATGCCTTCTAGACTCCAGAGTTAAGGAATTTATTTTATTAAAAGTCTAAAGTAACTGCAGAGTTAAAAAATATTTGAATTATATGGCACAGTTATATATTTTAAATAAGTTTTGAGATATATTGCTGGAGTTATGTTTGTTTGAAAGACATGCCTATAATTTTAATCAGATGTAAAGGAATTTAGAATTTTATTTCATGATTATCTATTTAATTTTTATAATAAGTGATTGATAATCAGGACCCCTTAGAATGTCCAAGTAAATACCCATACTGGTTTATTTTAATGAAGAAGGTTTATATGCTCTTCGAATCTTTTAAATTCGAAAGAGCTTTGTATGTTTTCCACATTGAAATTGCTTATTAATGATTTAAATTCAAATCTATTTAAAAGCTTAAGTCATACCAACTAGATGACATCAATTCCTATCAGCTTCTTATCATTGCTTAAAGTATTTACATATATAAATATGGCAAGCCTATATGCCGCTGTTTCGATTGTCTCTATAGTGACTGCTGACATCCGAGATGAAGTGACCCATGGATTGATAATTGTAATTTGGTTAAAGTAAATGAAATTTAATCTTTATTAATCTTGAGTGTTCAACTATTACAGACAGAATAAAAATAAGGAATTGTATCATTGTTGTTTACACCATTTCATATATTTTCTCCAAATTGTATAAAATGTTGAAAGATTGTTCAGTTTATGCATTATTTCACAAGTGAGTATCATTTAAAAAAGACAATGATATTTCATAAATGATAATATGTGTGTATAATATTTTAAATTATTATTTTTTTAAACAAAACACTGAAAATTGCTTTCTTGAAGACATTTTTAACCTAATATTATTTACAAATTAAATTAAAAAATTACATTGTAAAACTCTGCTAGTAAAATTTACGATGTATTTGACTCTCAAATGTATTTTATGTGACAGTTACTTAATATGCTTTTCATTTTGTTAAATAACCATTTGTCAAAAAAATGTCATCCCAAATGTTTTTATATTCAAATGAGATTCCATAATTATTCATTTTGCTTTGCATTTTTGCCATCTTTTATAATGAACTAAAGAAAGATTTCTGACAACAGTCATTTGTTTAGTTTGGTTTGTCTAGCTCTGAGAGAAAACAAAGCAGTACCATGAAAATAAAACTTCTTTCACATTATTACGCTACAATAATCAACTGACTGCTTAAAGACAAATGATGATACTTTTATTTAAAATGTAATACTTTTTTTTACCAACAAATATAATTTTTGACGAATATAATGTTTTAATTATATTAAACTACATGGAAGATAAATATATTTAGTGAATAATTCAAGGAAAAATTTATTTTACATTTATATTAATATTTACAATATAACTTGAGATTTGTAATTATAATATAAAAATCATATTGTATTTGGTAAATTGTAAACATTATAAAGTATTTAAAATTTAATAGCATTTTTGTCACTTTTTTTAATGTGAAAATAAATTTATATGAGAACATTCATTCTTTCTCCAATTTTATCAAATAATTGATATTTTTAACATTAAACTATTATTGTTTACGACTAATGTTTAATAAAATATGTAAAGAAAAATTTGAATTTCCTTATAGCAGTATCTTTTTTTGTTTGATACTCATCACGAATAGCTATCTCAACTTATAGATCATTTTTATAATAATTTTTAGTATATAGTAAAAATTATTTTTAGCATCAATTTTGATTAGTAAATCAGAGCTATATTATTTAAATATTACAATTTAATATCTTGTTTTTCGCAATCATGTTGAAATAATGAATATATTTTTCTATAAACGAGATTTTTAATATTTTTGGAATATCATCAATACATTATTCCCTTTTGATTAATAATCATTTTCATTAACTCTTCTTTAACTAGAAAACCAATTTAAAATAATTTTTGTTGAATAGAAGAATGATGGTGAAACAAAGAATACAGTTGACAGTGCTTTGATGCAGTTCAATTCATTTTATACAAGAACTTATAATCATTTGCATTTGTGTGTGGTACATTATTATAGAAAATAATTAGTAAATACGTGTATATTTGATTAATAAAATATGCATTGTAAACCCCAATCATATAAATTAAGTTTTTCATTATTGATGTTGCAATTTTCCAATTGATTAAAATGTTGCTCATAGTAGAGTTTTATTTTT
>JAPDSC010134616.1:7526-22030 GCA_026290005.1 Latrodectus geometricus
CTCAAATGATTAAATCAAAGATTTACTTTGATGAAATCATTTAAAGGAAATTTTTAAGTCTGCTTTCTTCTGAAAAATTTTGTTATAATAAAGATCCCTATTTCAAACATTTCTCAATATTTTTAAACATAATATAGTTATGAAATTACTATTTCATTAGCTTTCAGTTATTCTTTTAAAGAAAATGTTAATTATCTATTAAAATACTATAATACTTTTATTAATGACACTTCAAAATTCACAATCAAAACCGTCAAATATTTTATTTAGTTAAACTATTAAAATGATACTTTTAGTCATAAAAAATATTTAATATTTGTTTTTTGATAATTTTTCCCTAAAACAAAAATATTTTTGTATTGTTTCAATCAAAAATATATTGTTATCCCAATAATACTCCCAATTCATTTTATTTTTAGAAATTAAACTGCTTATTTGGGGAATGGAATTTTTTACTTCTAATAAAACAATATACATTTCAATAAATACTTGAATTACGATGTAAGTTTGATTTTAATCAAATTAAACTTTTAATGTCCTTATCAATATATTTGCCAAGCTTATATTTTTTTTAAAAACAAAATTTTAAATTCATTAGATAAATAACCTTGAATGAATTAAATTCTGCAAAATATTCCTAAACAATGAAGAATTAATCATCTTCAGTTTAATTTTATCCACAAAAACATAAAACTTATATGTGAAGAAATGTTTTTCTTTCAAACCCGTAAATAAATTCTTAGAATTGATTATATTTTTATATTTATCACGAAATTTTATTATAAGTCATTAAATACTAAAATTTCTAACAAAGCGTATATTTAAAATCAATACATTTTTTAAATTACGCAAAATTTAAGAGTTTCAATTCATTTTAACTGGATTGCTCTTGAGTTATTTTGAAAAGATTTCCAAACATAATTTAAAATCTGTCATTATATTGTATTTCTAAACATTCAATTGATGGTTCCTTAATAAAATAATACAATCATTCTTTAGAATAGTTCCACACAAATTATCTTATAATTAACTATAAGTTTATATTATTTCTTAATTTTTTTATATTAACTAAAGAATTTCAGTGCATTTATATTTCGTTACGCATTTAGTTTTTAAATGTTATATTAATTAAGTACATGAGATTTTCAATAGTTGAATTTCAATTACAACAGGAATACTAAGGAATATTGGAATATAACTAACAATTTGAAGAATATGTTGAAAACATTAAAATAAAAGAGTAATTAATAATCGAGATTTAACCAATAACTTTAAGAATACTCATAATGTTCATAATAGTATTTGGGTTTATAATGTCAGTTTAATGTGAATATATGATGCAGTATCAGATGATATTATTACTCAATGACCTTAAAGCTCTAGGAACCCATCTGACTACAAATATTCAAATGAGCCATTGATTAAAACGTACATTTAGTACATAAAATTTAAGATTCCAAATAGTTTTTTTAAAATCTATTCATTAGAAAATGTTCATCATTTAGTATTTAAGAACTAAAAAATATTATTACAGGATGTTATAGATACATTCAGACGAAACATAGGTTTTGGTTGATATAAGCTCCCACATTAACTTGCAAATCATTGCTTGATGCAAAATGTTTTTAAAAGCTTTGTCTCGAAAACTAACTTGTACTTTTCATTCATTTTACTCATAATAGTTAACATTTTATATTAACGCTCGAAAAAAGGATAAATTTAATAAAGCCAAAAATATTAAATTTAAAAAGATAATACGTTTGTAAAATTAAGGTTGACATATACTGAAACTTATAAATTTTCATAATTTAAATGTCAATATTTCAAAGAAACGTTATATGTTAGCTTTTAAGTATTGGTATGGGACAAATAAAAGAGATAAGTCTAGATAGTTATAAATGTAATGTCAAAAGTTGACATATATTCTAATAAAGTAAAACTTTAATTTTAAATAACTTACAGAGATTTCTCAGTTTTAAATTAGTTAATCATTAGAATTTCGAAAGTTTTTTTTTATTTCTATTCAAACAAATTCTTATACAACAAAGTTTTTATTTCACCAAGAAGCCAATAGCTGTATTCATAAAAAAAATGCCTCTAATTTTATACACCTTTCTAATACGTCTTTTGATCAATTCTTTTCTATTAAGAATAAAATTATTTGTCACTATTTAAGAAAACAATGCAATTTATTAAAACTATTCTATTAATAATGTTTATTATTTCCCCTTTTCCATGGAAAGCCTTTGCTGTGGAGAAAGGCATCATTCTCATATCTTGACAAAGTGGTTCGATATTTTCTTTAGTCGAATTACGTTTGTTCAGAAAAAAATGCTTTTCCAAATATCAAAGAATCTAATCTCTCTCTATGTATCTATCTCTATCTATCTGTTGTCATTGTTGAAGTTGAAAAAGAATGTCTCACCTCAATTGTTGACCTTCACATGCAATCATGGCTTAAAACTTCTAAGTGACCAGCTGAGTTTAGTGGTTTCAGTTGATAGAAATCGACAGCTGAAAACTTTAATTCCAAATTAAACCAAATTTTTAATTCCCTATTCCAGGGAAAGTTCAAATTTACTATGACCATTAGTCACTATTGCTACTTTTAGTTGCTATTATGTGCAATTTAAGGTAGTAACTTGATTAATAAACGCATCACATTTGTAACTGGCAGAATAACATATTTCCAACCCAAAATAAAAAATTTTTTTGTTAAAATCTTCATCCATTCAAACATGATCCATTATGCATCAATTCATTTGAAAACTAGTAGAGTCTAAGACACCACAGCTACTATTTATTCAGCATTTTGTACCAACTCCAATCAAGTTCAATCCTGATATTTTCTGTGCCTGACAGAGAATACAGCTACTTGTCAAGTCTGAAGAATTTTAGATCCTCTCATTCAGATGACACTAGATGGCAGCACTATATGTGAATATTCTATTTTTTAAAGCAGTGGTCAAGTAGAATTCCCTAGACCAGTGTTTCTCAACCTTTTAGTATTCACGGCCCAATTTTCAATCATAATTTTCATCGCGCCCCCCCCTCCCCACCGCATACAATAAAATATATACAATAATAATGTATTTTGATTATTTTGGCGCTAAACCTACACTACAACCTTAATTTTAAACTTTACAAATTACCAAGAATACCGAAATTTATTGATATTTTGCAACACCGATCCTCAGTATTGAAAAAACAAGAATCCTATGCTTTTTTATTGCTCTTGCGTCCCGCCATGTCAGGCATTCTCACGGTTTCGCGAGAAGTTTCGATTTGTCTGGTCAGCAAAAAATTAAGCTAGGAGCGTGCGCAAATGTGAACAAATGTTTTCTCATAGGGAGAAGGAGAAAGTTCTATGACGCCAATTTCAATTCCAGACAATCTCATTCGAGTCGATCCTTCTATCGCTATTGAATCTATTCTGAATGTGTATATTATATATATTTTCGTGTAATTGCAATTCACCGTATTAAATATTCACGGCAACAGACTTATGCAGAATCATGGATAAATTTTTAAGGGGGCGTAAGCGAGCATTAGACAATAGACAAGCATCAACAAGTACACGGATGAGCGTGGTTCCGAAAATAAAATCAAGAAAATATTCTCAAGAATACGTAAATTTTGGGCTCACTAGTACTGAAGTTAATGAAGAATAAAGGCCCCTGTGTATCATTTGCTTAAAAATGTTGGCGGCAGACAGCATGAAACCTAATAAACTTAAACAACATTTGGAAACGGTTCATAGTGAGTACGTAAACAAACCCAGAGAATTCTTCGAATTAAAATTAAAATCATATGAAAAGCAAAAATCATTGCTTAAAAACACTTTGTCTGTGAATGAAAAAGCTTTAATTGCCTCTTACAAAGTTTCATATAAAATAGCCAGATGTAAAAAGCCTCACACCATTGGTGAAGAGCTTATTTTGCCAGCTGCGATTGATATTGTAGAAATTATGTTTGGAGATAATTTTGCAAAACAAGTCTATACCTCTTTTAAATGATACTGTTGCCCGTCGAATTGCTGATATAGCTGAAGATGTAGAGTGTCAGCTTTCGTCGAAGTTGAGTTACAAATTGTTTTCAATACAACTCGATGAGGCAACAGATAGTAATAAAGATGCTCATTTCATTGCCTATGTTAGATTTTGTAATGATTTGTCAGTAGTAGAAGAATTACTTTTCTGCAAACCAATAGAACTCAAAGCAACAGCACTCGCTTTATTTGCTCTCTTAAATGATTTTATGAAAGAGGCAAAGATAGAATGGAAAAATTGCGTCGGAATATGCACCGATGGTGCTCGTTCTATGTCAGGAAGGTTCCAAAGTATTCAAGCACTTGTGAAACAAAAATCCCACAGTGCGTCTGGACACATTGCATGATCCACAGAGAAGCTTTGGCTTCCAAAGAAATGAGTCCTGGTTTGAATATTGTGTTAACTATGGTTGTAACCGTAGTAAATTATATAAAAATGAGACCCCTGAAATCAAGAATCTTTTCCGCACTTTGTAAAGACATGGGTGCAGTACATTCAACGTTACTATTTTATTGCGAGGCAAGATGGTTATCACGAGGAAAATTTTTGCAACGTGTTTATGAATTAAGAGAAGAAATCGCCGTTTTCCTAGAAGAGGAAAACAGACCGGAAGCAGCTGAATTTTCGCGATGGTTTATTTGTGTTGAAATTGAGCTACATGGTCGACATATTCGAGAAATTAAATAACTCGAAGCTTCAACTGCAAGGAGCAAATACACATATATTGGATACGAGTGATAAAGTTAATGCTTTTTGTAGGAAATTGGAATTGTGGAGAATTTAAAGCAAGAAAACTTAACAATGTTTGCAAATTTGAATGATTGTATTAAAACTTACAAGGCTGAAGAACAACATGTAAAAGTTGTTTTTGTAACCATTGAAAATCATTTAGCAATGCTAGCAAAGAATTTTAAAAAGTACTTTCTTGCTGACGACAAACTGATATCAAGTTACAAGTGGGTGAGGGATCCATTTCAAAATACTCCCAAAGGATTCTCAATCGAAGAGGAAGAAACCTTTATAGACTTCACGGCAAGCGGCGAAACCAAAAGACAATTTAGTAATAAATCACTCTTTGAATTTTGGGCAGGAGTGGATGACGAGTTTTCTGCACTAAAAACAAGGGCATTTCGCATTCTACTACCATTTTCAACATCTTATCTTTGTAAAACTGGATTTTCTGCGGTGGCTTCTTTGAAGACAAAATATAGATCTCAGCTAAATATAGAAAAAGAACTGAGAGTGTCTATTTCTAATATTAAACCCTCCTTCGAAAAACTTTGCTCTGAAAGACAGGCCCAAGGAAGTCACTAATAATTATTAAATTTGTTTTTAATTTAGTAAGTTGTTTTAATTAAATAAGTTAATTTTTAAATATGTCGAAATGTATTTTGTTTTGCATGTGTGTGTGTGTTCTTTCCTTTCAGTCACTTAATCAATTTTCTTAAATAACATTTTCTCTTGGATATGCTCGCGCCCCCCCCATTAGTGTGCTCGCGACCCCCTGGGGGGGCGCGCCCCACAGGTTGAGAATCACTGCCCTAGACCTTAGTGTGCCACCTCCCAAGTATATTGATTCGGATTTAAGGACTGTGAACTCAACATATTTACCATTCCCCAGTCACCATTAGTGAAGTAAATGTATGCATATGAATTATTTAATTTAATATAAAAACTTAATTAGTTCTCGTTAATAATAATGTGACAAGAAGTAACAGATAATTTGAATACATTTCGTAATTTCTGGTTTTACATAATATATGCAAAATCCTTTTTCAATAGTATTTGGAAAATACTATTGAAATAGATTTAAATAATATTTATTTTAATCTTTAATTCACTTAAGAATCGAATATTATAATTAATTATACATATTAGAAAATTATGGAATTTGTTATAACAACTTTCCATACATACACTCCACTATCCAATTTAAATTATTCTCAATAATCTAACAAATTTCATTCCAATGAGAGTGAAATACGTATACTTTTAATACATAATCTTTATTTGCATAAACTTATTTTTTTTAAAAGATTTAAATCAAACAGCTCAAATAGCATTTTATCTGTTTTCCATTTAAATATTTAATAATCCTATAATTGATTTGCATTTTAAATTCTAAAGTTATCCGCTGGGGAAGGAAATGTACTTTATGTATCAAATGTCAAGAGAAGAATTATTATATTTTGTGGAGTTTTCCGTTTTCAGAGCAATTAAATAAATTGTGCAAACCTTTTTCATGCAAATGAAATGTTTGTATGAAATTAAAAATTTTAAGGGAAGTTTCGTTTCAATTTAAAATGAGAAAAAGAAACTTTTTCTTATTTATGATTTCCTTCTTTATTTAGAATTATTTAAAACAAATAATTTTAAATTTATATTTTTAATCTTTTATTTGTGTTCGCCTGCTTTTATTGAAGCTCAATTTTTACGCAATATCCTCTTTCATTTGAAACAAAGAAATATTTATTTGTTTATTTCTTAATTCTTATTAGTTAACAACAAACAAGTTTCATTTGTAGTTAAATAGAAAATTCATTCTGACATATGTGTGTATTCAATACCTCAAATAATAAAACAAAACTAGCTAGATGACTTTATAGTAATTAAAATTTATTTTAAAATTTTTGTTAATTAAATTTATAGTAAAAATAATAAAAAGTTTTCTTTTATTCATGTTTACAAATAATTATATGAAAATAGGCTTATTAGTTAAATAAATATCGAAATCAAAAGAAACAAAGATTTAGGTGAATATGGTCGATTCAGTATAAAAAGAGAATTCTCTGCTTATAATTATAAAAATATATCATGCTTTTATTTTTAAAAATTAAGAAGAAATGATAAAAATGAACCTCTTGAACACTTTTCAACCATTTCTAATAATAATTTAAAGATAGTTCAAAGAAAATACAAAAATTTTAAAATCTCTTCCATTGATTAAGATAAATGCCGACATTTAATAGAAAAACAGCAAATGAATACATAAATGCTAATAAATGAAATGAAATGAAGTGATTAGATACACAAGAATTTTGCTAAAAGGTTTCGAAAAATTATTAGGTACTTTTTATGTAGTCATTGTGAGAAATAATTTCTTAAAACTAAAATTTAAATTTTTACAAGTGTAATTAGTTATTAAAAACAATGATATAAACTTAAAATTGTATGCACAAACTTCGATATATAAAGTTCTTAATTGTATACGTATGTGCAACTAGAAAACCTACTCTAATAAATAATTTAAGTAACTTATAGCATTTAGATAATACTTTGAAACAAATTTACCAATATTATAATTTTACTCTAGTTAACAAAATTGTCCAGAAATATTGGACCCTTTAACTGATGGAATTATAAGGATGACTTTTTAATACTAGAATAATAAGAACCATTTTCATAGAATAGTACATTTAGTATTCAGTTTAATTTTTCTCTCTTAATTCATTAGGAAATTATTTATATAAATTAAAATAATTGAAAATGAGTTTATTATCAGAAGTAAATTATGTAAACTCATGACAAGTGGATTCTTTTGTATCTTTGAATTTAATTTAATTGATGAACATGTTCTCATCCATTGAACTGTTCCACTCTTGATTCCAAAATGGTGAATTATCAAATATTTTGTGTAAAGATATGAACAACACATTTCATTTATTCACAGAAAATATAAACTAGCAAAAAAGGGTAAAAATTATTATTAAAGAAACGCTTGTTGCTGATAGTACTTTCCTATGTAACCAAGTATAATTGATAAGACATTTATTACAAAGTAACTGCTTTTTCAAGAAAAATATAAAATTTATTTATACATTTGTATATAATATTTAGAACTCTTTCATACTTTTTAATAGATTTATTCGTTACAGTAAAGAAAAGAATCATCTGACCTTGAAGAAGGATGTTGAGTTGGCACTTTAATATCTTGACACTCTGGTTTTCAAATCATTAGCTCTAGAGTTTGATTTCCACATTAAGTTTAGAATCTTCATCAAAAATTACCCCTTTGTTGAAATAGTTCTCATTTGCAAAAGGTGTCCATAAAGGGACTAACAAATCCATTATGTCCTCTTAGAAAATGAAACTTCGTAAACTAAATCATAAACGCTTTTACGAATCATCTAGTGCATTGGTGATAATACTTCGAAAGAAAAGTTATTTGTTTCAAGGTGTGTGTGGACCAGTGTTTATTCCTTTAACCAACTGATGGTTTATTCGTTGAATTTCTATTAACATATCAAATTTGTGTACCAATTTATGGCTATGTATGTTACGTGCTCGAAAAATAATATACAAAATGTATGATTCAATATATAAAGATATGACTCTGTAGTCTTCCAACAAATGGCTAAAAAAGAAATTCTGGTGAAACATGCTGCTATTGACAGTCAAACGCAATCACATAGATATTTCTTAGAAAGTGCCTTTCAAAACTAGATTGAACATAATGAATCAGGAATTTTTAATAAAGATTGAATTTAAGAGCTTATCATTTTATTCTCTGCATTGAAAATCAAATATATTAAACAAGTTAAATATTATTTTAAAAAAATACTTTTATCTTTAAGAATTATTTAAAGAGGTATATCATGATGAAGTTCATATTTACATTACTTTCATTTAGAATCAGTAATTTTAAATTTGTATCTAAGCATTTTATCTAATTGTGTCCTTAAATCTTACAATGAAAACATTTTCCTTCAATCTTACATATTATTTTAATATTATAATTAAAAACATTTTTAAAAAAGTTGTTAAAATACTGCGTCTTCCACTTGAAGTTGGGCTATATCTGTTTCTGTGATAATTTAGTTTGAAATATTTATGTACTATATCTGCCTAACATTTTCTTCTTCTTCTTAAATAACCGCAAAATGGTTAAAATAAACAAGCGTTTGTATTAATTATTAATATAACAGAAATAATTAAAAAATCTTTATCCCAAGATTGTTCTGTTTATTATATAATTGCTTCATTATAAATATCTATGAACTGATTTCTCCTTCTTTCTTCAAAAATGAAGTGTTTAGATAATTTTACATAAGACATTAAACTCAAAAAATAAGTTTTCTAAAGAATACGCAAGCCGGCTACAAATGAAATCTAGTGTAATAAACGGTCTCAGATTTAATAGGTGTTATAGATTTGCTTTTGTATGTTTACATTGCTCTGTAGACATCACAACAAAACAACTTCAATTTATATGCATCTTAAAATGTATCATCGGAGGATAATTCGTTATTAGAAATCTAACTGAAGCAGCAAAGTCAGCATCTGATCATTCACACATTTCTTCAGTCTAGTCTCAGAAACAATCAATTTCAAATTTAGGTTTTTGTTTCACCATATTTCTGTTCTTCTGAACATAAAACTAGTTACAAAGATTTTTTTTTAATTTATTACAATTATTTTTACATACTGCTTTCTGCTTCAATAATTTTTAACTGTGTTCGCTGTTTGATTGACTTCACTTTTAAAGTATTGTTTCATGCTTTTAAAGCCTTGATCTTTTATAAAATATTTAAAAATAAAATTTATTTTAAATTATCAAACCCTATATCTCTTTTTGTTTTAATTAAAATGTTTGCTCAAATTATTACGAATTAATTTCGCATCAATACAGAATTTTAATCGAAGCAATGATCAATAGAATACATTTATTCATGGTAATCTTTTTATCTTCAATCAGTTGCAAACAGTTTAATTTAATTGATATGTTAAGATTCAATATTCAACTCTCAGTAATTTTTTTCTATGAGAAACAATGCATCGCTGTACTTGCAAAATTATAGGAACATTTCCTTTGATACTCTGTTTTTCCTAAGAGTAATCGGAAAAAAACATCAGATAAAGCATACTAGATCTTGCATCTAAATATACTTCCTCTTTGCATTTAGTGACATAGATTTGAAGAGTTACTTTGAAACAAACAAAATTCAATTTCATTTAACAAGAATAAAATAAGTACATCTCTTATGAGTCAAATTGTTTCGATATCTAAAACTATATTCCGTATTCTATTTCCAAATTCATCTTCAAACAATATACTTTTTGACTATACTAAAACAAGTATAATTATTAGCTTTCCAATATATGATTTCTATATCATCGCTTAAAAATGTAAAATATATAAATTTACTAAAATAAATTTACTAAAGAGGAGAATTTAACAATCAGAATTGAATATTCTTCACGGAAAAATATGTAAACATATTATTACAGTGTTTCAAATGTTATAATATATGTTCATATTTTATTATGCCTCGTAAAAAGAATGGAATGAAAACCCTCAAATTTGTTTTTTTTTTTATTTTATATGCTACAAAAACTTATCGTAAAGTACACAATTTTATCTATATAAAGGTAATTATGTCTCATGGACATTTTAATAGCTTACTAGCATTAAACAAAAAATATAAAATTATTTTAAATTACATTTCCTTAACGTATTTTATTTCTATGTGCTTTTAAAATTGATGCTAAAATTTAATGTCCTAAAATATTCCTTTTAGTGCCCTCATGTCTTATGTTCTTAATTATTGAACAGTAAGACTGACTTAGAAAACTAAGTTTGCAATCTTTATAGGTTAGCAAATATAGAAGGATTAATGACTGATCAATTGTACGTGAGTTTATATATTTGCACAGTGATTTAGAATCTATTTTAAAATGTGAAGGTACCAGTTTAATAAACCCTAGTCCGCCGAAAATAGTAATTGATTGGCAAATAAATCTAACCATAGGATTAATAGTATTTTTCGGGAGAAAAACTACCTGAGATTATTTTAATGGAGGTTATTTGTTTTTAATTCAATAAGTTGCATTCCCTACACTTACATTAGAATTTCCAAAGCAAAATTCTTGAAAAATTTTATAACAGAACAAATTAAAAATTATCTTAAAATGTATCCCTTCTCAATTAAAATATGCTGAAATTGTTTCTACATATTCAAAGCATCAGTATTTATTTTGATTCTATAAGTACTTACTCTTAGAGAGACTTACAATACTTTCTTTCTCGGTAATAAAATATTAACAGCAAGAGTAAGAATGTTGGTCACTCATTGTAAATCATATGAATAATATTCATTTAAATATTTGGAGAAATTTTATTCATACTAGTTATATGATGAAGTAAATTAACCTTATTCTACGTTAAGGCTGTATTGTCTACAATTATAAAAGTACGTACTTGGAAGCTTTCAAATTTCATGGAATGGAATTCATAATTATAATCATGTACCTGTTAAATATATGCAAACTGCGAAAACAATACAGGATTTGTGCTTCAATTGTTAGACTGCCAGCTAAACGTTGCTAGTCAGTGTAAAATTAATATTCACACCTTTATCTCAATTAATAATGATGTTTACTTCAAATTTTTATTTCAACTTATGTAAGTTCTGATTTATTTTCCCATTTTGCTACAGAAAGAAAAATCTTTTGCAGTTTAAGAAGAAATACCAATTTCTAAAAACAAAAAATTAGGTTCTGGTAGTATTTTTGAATGCATAACTAACATTGTTTACTTTATATATAACAGTGAATAATTTCAGATTTTAACAAAGTGCCAAAGTTATAATTGTTTACTTTTATAATATCAAATAAGAACGAAAAATATTTCTTACAAATCTTTATATGAAGATCTGTTTTAAATAATAATTTTATTTACAAAATAATATCTCTATTTTCGCATTTAATTAAAATATATATATTCTAATAAAATATATTAAAATATTATTTTCCAAACAATTATATTAGAAGTACAATTTTAAATTTTGTACAAAATTATAGAATTATTTAAATAAAATATTAATACAGTTTATTGTTAATTTTTAATATTAACTCATATCCTTATATTTAAGATCATTATATAGCTGCATCTATGAGAATTCCCTGTTAAATTTTAAATGCAAGTGAGTTACTTTCGTAAATTCTTCCCAAGATAAATTATTCTGAAATTAGCATATTCTATGCAGTCTGTTAGAAAATCCAGTAAACATGTAGTTTACCAGTTTAAATTCACTCTCTTTGACTCGGTCTCTTCTACTATAGCTAAATTTGAATAATATCTTAGTTTTATATGAGCAAAGTAAGTAAGGCTTTCATGGTTACTTTTAAGTTTCAGAGCTAAGCTAAGTATAAATATTTAAATATAGCTTAATATTAAAATATGGCTTATTAAGAGAGATTTCAAAATTCTAAAATTTTACATTAATTGCATTTGAAAGTTGTTTTGTATTAAATGAGGAATATTCCCTACATAAACGGAAAACTTGAAAAACATACTATTCAAGGAAAATTATAGTAATTGGTTTTATAATAAAGAAATGTGTTGAAAAATATATTTTTATACCAGTGGGGCCTTAATATTCTATGACTTTAAGTAATCTAGAAATATTAACTGCTTCTAAAATGACTAATACAAGAAATGAATACAATTAATGTAGATGCACTTTTAAATAATGCTTGTGTGACATCCTAAACTGAAACAAATTTGACATATAATTGATAAAAATAATTTTATTAAATCGGTGAAAAATAATAAATGTACAGAAATTAAAAAGAGCTTTTAATTGAAATGCTTTTACCAACTACATAGTAACAATTTAAATGCTTCTATTCATCTCATAAGGTTAGATTCACTCATAAGGTTATAATTCACTGAAAAATCAGTTCAAACAAATTAAGACTCATGCTAATAAGAATTAATGATGCTATGAAATGAGGTTCAGATTCCATGAGATCCTGATCTAAATTATCAATAAGAGATTGAATGAGCTAGTGAGGTGCTATGGAGATATTAGATGACTTTGCATAGCTTGTACTGAATATCCAAATACCAATATTTGAGTAGCAATAACAATCAATGAAAGCAAAAATTTTAATAGTAGATATATAAAGAGTGATAAATCTAAGTCATAATAAAAAAGTGCAGTAACATTTATAAGATAAATTTATAAAAGATATAAGCAAACTTTAATGTTTTTTGAAAACATTCACTTTTTCAAAAAAATGCAGAAAGATTGAAAAAGATCTGTTAACAACAATCACTTTGTTAAATTTAATATATGTATGCAGCAATGTTAAATTTAATAAAATTAGCAAAATGTTAAATTTAATATATGTGTGTGTGCAGCATTGTTTGGAATGTATGCAGCAATGGAACAAAGGAGTGGAATAAATGCATAATCAAATTTTCTCATTCAGCTAACTTTCAAATGAAGTTTTGAAAAAAAATATAAGTAAAATATTAAAGTTTCATAAAAATACAAAATTATATAATTTTACAAATGCATTTCGCTAACAAAAAAATTATATCTTTTGAGATTCACATTTATATCTTTTATATGATTAATTTCTTATCTTTTCAGATTAATTTTTATTTTCACCTTTGAGCAGTTTTAATAAAAAATAGCAAGCATACGATATAAAAAAAAATATAAGCAGCAGATACCATGACATATGTTACTTTAAAATGACTTTTTAATAATATGACTTCAAAAAAAGATTTTTTGAAGCTTTAAGCTCTATTTAGTATTGTTTCGTTTTACTCTTTCCTAATAAGTCTTTAAAAAATATTTCGGAAAATTAAATTTAGAATCGGGAAATCTTGACACACACAAACAAATTAATTGGAAAGTAAATGAGACTCCTTTAATGCGAAATTTAATAAAAAAAAATAATAAATTGAAGTCTTAATTAAAATATGCCAAAAATGTTTTGAGAAAAAGGCATAATCAGAATTACACAAGTGCTATTATTATAAGAGCATCTTGATTAATAATTTTTTAAACAATGGGGAAAAATGCATTTAATTAAGAGACATTATTATTTTAAGTATATTTTAAGAAGCTTAAAAATATAAATAACTTATTTTTTTAAGTTCGGTTGCATATATTTATGCAAAATAAAAATATATAGTAATTTCTTTCAAGTCAAAACAAAAATTTATTTTATTCATATTCTATCAGGATTTAAAAAGTTTTTGATTTTTTTTTCCATTTTAGAATAGAATACTTAGAAATATTACAATTTTTAATTCCTTTTTAATAAACTCTTAATACTTTCTTTTATTTGTAGAATACTGATTTAGTTTATTTTATATCTTAATTTATAAAAAATTATAATTATATATAAAATTTCTGGAATATTTATAATTGTTTTAAAATGTTTCACTCAATAAATTTGGCATTATGAGTAAAAAGCATTCTAAATTTGAAACGTCCTTAAAAATAATTTATTCGCATATATTATATTATTAATATTAGAACATGATAAAAAAATTCCTGTCTTCGAAGTTCTTGAAAAATATTTAGCAATCTGAATACATTTGAGCATGCTAAGTACATTTAAAGCTTGAACCTTTAAATGTATTTGGTATGCTCAAGTGTAGGCAGACTTTAGTTGAAATTGTTTTTCATTATAATCTTTATACATCTATATAAA
>JAPDSC010134620.1:0-19730 GCA_026290005.1 Latrodectus geometricus
ATTTATTTAATTTAAAAGTTACTCAGTTAAAAATTTCAGTTAACAAGAATGGAAATGATGATGAATTTCCACATATTTCACATGATAAAGGTAATTTTCTAATAATAAATTAATTTAAAGGAGACTTAACCTTGAAATAACTGAAATGAAATTGATGTTGTTATCCTGGACTATTCATCTTTCAATTCATAGGAATCAAAGATTCCACATGGAATATGAAGTCGAAGAAATTAAAATTATACATAATATAAAAATTTGTTTTTTATGCATCCATGAATGAACACCCTTGAGAATAACTGAAATATTTTCATTTTTTATTTAAGATATCTTTTTTTGATGCCTCCTCCCAAAATACCCTTCCCCGTGGGGAAAAAAAAACCTGAAACTTTTTAATTTTTTTACAATTTATGTTAAGAATTTCGACATAAAAAAATGTGTTGAAATGGGATGCTTGAGGGGGGAAAAAAAGTGAGGAAGGAACTCGAAAGAGAAGTGAAATCTCTTCCCTCTTGCCATCTCTTAAAAAGTTCTCTTACATTTGTTATAAACTCACCTTCCATGATGCGGGCGGGGGCGTTGGTAGCGTCCACAGAATGACAGAGGAAAGGGCGCCCACCCTCCCTTCCCCCAGCGCACTGCTACCAGACTTCCGTGGGCCACAGACGAGCTGACGTCATGCGAGAATGAAAACTTCTTATTGGGCCTTTTGAAAGAGCATCATCGATTTCCACTGCGTTACCTAGGTAACGAGAGAACAATGGATTGCGTGATGTTTCTTTTTTTTTTTTTTTGCCCCGTTGATTTGAGGGCTAAGGGAAGAGGATTGTCATTTTCTCCCTCGCTATTCATTACAGAACTCATCTGCCTTCACAGTTTAATGATCAGTTCTGCACTTTCTTCTAAACATTTCTTCAGTATTAGAGCTCCCTTTAATATCTTTCATTTTTCTGAAGAGCTTACAAGTGCTACTATAAAAACATTAATAAAATTAAGCGCTCCCATTTTAATTGATATGTACCAATCTTTATTTCATTAAATTTGCTCTTACATACCAGTATTTATGTTTTTTCGAAAGAAATAGTAACTGGGGAAAGAGAACTCAAAAATACATAAATCAAACTTAATTTAATTGTAAATTGTTATGAGCCCACCATCAACCAGTAAAAGATTTACTTGCGGAGGGTCCAGGGTTTGGTCTCACCCACAATGGGGATGAATAATAAATTCTATACTCCATATCTGTCACGATTGGGCCTTGAAGAAGAAACTACTCACCAAAAAATTTTATGAGGAATATAAAAAAAATTATGTAAGCAATATTAACAATATTTACTCTATATTCCATACATTCTTACTCATCAATTAATTTGAAAGAGATTTTAAGAAATGAGATTTATTGTAAACTGAATCCACCAGAGCCAATATAAAACTTGTATCTAGCTTTTGGAGAAAAATTGCGGTTTGGTAAAATCTATTTAGTTTTGTTCAAAATATTGCCTTGCAACACGAAATGAATAAATCAGATACAGATCTAAAAATAAATTGAATGAGGTGTGGAATACTAGGAAATTTCCCTTTAGTTACAAAGTTATTAAATAGTGAGTTAAGGAGTCTTCCTCCGTGTTTCAATGAATTTCTGATCGGCGGCGTATTGGAAAAGCCGAAAACACGTTAGCTCTAGTAAACAAAAATCAATATAAAATACTTAACAAAAACCAAAAAGAAAATAATTATTGTTATTTTCAAAAAATATATATTTTTAAGCAAAGAAAGTTACGGAATCATGAGTCGAACATATTTTCCCTCAATTCCCAGTAGTTAAAGGTGGATGATAATTTTGAAATGCGGAAAGAAACCATACACCTCCACTCTTAAAACAAGCAGAAATCCAAAACAATGTATCCTAAGAAACTTTATCGTGAGTTCAAATCAAAAGTTAAGCAAAGTCAATTACGATTTAAATTAATTATAAATATTGTGATCGAAGTTTCGGAATAAAACATAGACTACGTTTTATTTCAATATATGTTTTTAATCCCAAGCAAAAATTGTCTAACACACAAAACAAAGATTTTTTTATATGGATAATTATAAATCAAGTTAATATTAATATCAATCTATACAGTTAAAAAGTAGCATTATAAATTTTGGTGATGCATTTTTTTAGGCGCAAAGTCTTTAACCACAGTTTAATTAAAATATATTGTACGGGCTCTCTTTTCATCTGAAAAGAACTAAAATATGATTTTCCGGAAATGTAAACTGCATTTATAAGATTTCTTAAGGAAATATTAATTTTTCACATAATATAGCACTAAAATATGAGCCATGAATTATATAATATATTTAAGTGCGCTCAACTAGGGTTTAAGTATAATTTAACAATTTAGTTTATAATTAATGGAATAAGAAGTTCCTCACATAAATGCCGTTATTTTCTATTTTGACTGTCTCGTTTAAGAAGATAGCGAGAATAATACGAAAACACCTTATTGAAAGTAAACAATACAAAGACAATATTAACTGATGAGTAAATAAAAGAAAAATAAGTTAAATGTTTGATATCTGGTGATTTTTTAACAGCATAATATTCAAAATTATCATATATTGATATCAATCCTTGAAAATGCCATAAATAACAATTCTTCTTATAAATTTAACTTTGCCAAACGTTTCCAAATTTAATGAATACATTTTTTATGAGATTTTTTAGTGCAAAATATTCAAGATTTATAATTATTGTTTAGAATTATTTATCAATTAATGAGCTAGAATTTCAGAAGGTGAAAAAGTAATTCATATTAAGCTGAATATAAATGCATCCGATAATATATTCAGTAAATAAGCAGTTGTTGTTGTCTTCTGCCAGCTAGGCTGTGGATGTATGGGGTGCGCTGCTCCACTTTTCCAAATGAACCGTAATTTTTGGAATGGAGTCTGACTTCTTACCCGTTTATAGGTAAGGCAACTATTCATAATCCATTTATACAAGGTAAGAACAAAAACAGGAGAGGGAGAAGAAGAAAGTACATCCATTCCTGAACCGGGATTCAAATCTAGGACCTCCCAATCCGCAGACAGACACGCTGACCACTAGACAAAACTTCCTTAATGGACAATTCTAGCACAAACTAAGCCTACAATACTAGCATAAGCTTGAGAGTGATGCTCCCCCTCTCTTTTAAGAAAACCCAGAAATTAACAAATAATCTGGTAGTTATTATTACTTATAATTAAATTTACCATAATAGATACCATTCACTACATAAGCAATTAGCCAATTTTTTATTATTGATTGTTAGCACATTATCAATTGCTAAACAATCACATTTAGCCAATGATAATGAGCAAATAGTGAAATTAACACGTGCAACTGATTTCTTACATTTTTCAAGCTATAAAAACTGTTCAAGACAAAACTTTTACTGATATAAAACATATAAACGAGACTATAACTACTTAAAAAAAAGAAATTTAATTGATTTAAATAAAAGAAGCTAATTACATGCTTATTACAGATGAAAATTCCATTTTAAAAAAATCATTTACAAAAATAAGTCTTTACAAAGCGATTTACAAAAATAAGTCTCTGACGTAACAAGTACACAAATGAATTGGGATAAATAATTTCTTCAGCTATTATTTTAAAATGTAATTGGAATAAAATATAAAAATGAAGTCAAAATAATCTCCTAATTAATGCGTTAAAATTTACAATTTGATTAGTATTTTAATTTCTTAATTAATTATTAAATAAATTTTTTTATTGTATGTTCTAATTACTATTTAAGTACATGGAAAACAACATAATAAAACCAAAACAAGTATCACTCAAATTATTTTTTTATCCCGTTAATTAAAATAAAATGAATATTTTTTTCGCATGATATTTCAAAAGTTCTTTCAGTTAAAAAAAAAAAAAAAGTTGAGAGACTCGGAAAAAAAAATTAGGTTGGCCTAAAGTAAAACAATAGTATTTTCTTATTGATATTTTTAAAGTCAGATTTTTTTTATGGATCGCTTTTTATAGAGAATAAAAAATCTGACATATATATCTGGAGGACATCCATTTCCATCTTGTTCGTTGAAATCACGAATTCTGTCGCAGAGTTGTCATTTGGAAAGAATGGCTCTGGGGATGGGACGGGGGATGATCCTTTCGAGAGCCTTCCCATCATTTCTACCATTTACTTCATTCTATAGCACCTGCTTCCTTTTCAAATTTTAGACCCCCTTCCCGACGCTTACCAATACGTCATACTTTCTGCTACCCTATTGATTGCCGCGAGCTGCCAAAGGGATCTTGAAAGGGGCTCAAGGTCCAATACACCGCATTACCCTGCATGAAAGTCTGAAATGCATCTTGAAAATTTTATTTCAGTTTGTTGATTGGGATATCGAAAAACGGGGAACAGAAATACAGATGTCCGCTCAGGGAAGTGAAGTAAACTTAGAAGAAAATTGAAAAAGAAAACTTTTGAACTTATTTTTGTTCATAAAACAGCTGCAAATAAAATATGGGAAAAATATAAACAGCTGAAAATTAATTTATTTATAAAGTGAATTATAGAAATCTATGATGTTTAGTAGAGGCGATGAAACTCACAAATACTCAATCGCCAAATTATAGCACCTTTAGACCTAATTTGCTAATGATGAATTAAATATAATTTGTTTAAAAAAAAGGGATTACATTATAATTGCTTAGCTATAAAAAAGTCAGAAACTAAAATAAGAAAAATGTCCTTTTGCTGTAATGTATAATTTCTTTAAAGCAAAATTGTTTAGTTGTCACGATATACAGCTCTGAAGATTTCTCTTTAAATTCGATTAATTTAAAGAGAAATCTTCAATTTACAATTCGTTCCAAAGTTTTTCTTTGGAACGAATTGTAGTAATAAACCATAATTCATTCTAAATACAGAAACAGTGATAGATTTATTTTTATTGCACTTATACAGTTAAGGAAGGTGTTCTCAGTTGGCAAGATTTTATGCAGATAATTTTTCTAATAAAAATAAAGGTGAAATATCTTTGAAAAATCATTTGTCGAAGTTTCAATAAAATTCTCTGAAAAGACCTCAAATTTTAGAAGCAATTATAAAATTATATTAGGTTGGGGAAAAAGAAATCCATTATTTTTATGTGAACTTTATGTAACTTCTTTTGGGTTCACTTTGTAAAAAGGTTTAAAACAGCTTTCATGTAGATTTTTAGGTCTTACGCGTTACGACTGCTGAAATGCGGTTAACTTCGATCATTTTTGATATTTTATAGACATTTTCGACGATGCTGTATCCACATGCGAGAGGTGCATCTCTAACATCAATAATACCCGAACGGAATCGACGAAACAAAAATTGTACTAACTGTTTGTTACAGTCTTATATAGGACGATAAACACCTTTCACAATTTTAATCACGCGGCTATCTTTTTCGCCGTTACAAGAGAAAAACGAAAATGTATCGAATGTTCTGTTTGTTGTCTTCCATTTTTAAAACCTTCTACTGGTAACTGAATTAATCAAACAAAACACCGCAAGAGGATATTTTACTGTCAAATGTCACCTTTTCAACGAGCATAAATCTGAAATTGTTTGATAGATACCTCACGAGATATCGATCACTACTGAGGTCTACCGAAAAAATAATGGATTACTTTTTCCCCAAACAAATATATATTCTGAAGCAATTCAAAGTTTGTGATAAGAATATAAAAATTAATATATGAGGAAAATTTATATCTGCAATGAGTATGAATATGAAATAAATTAAGCAAAATGAAATGAATGGCTCGTGCTACGAGCAACTTTAAATATGGCATCGTTATTACCATGAGTAATATAATTAAAATCCAGAGAATTATTATTTCAATTTTGAAAGACAAAAATTTTAAGAGAGCTTTGATTTCTAATTAAAGATATGAAGAAAAATGTTTTTACTAGTGTAATGGTTAAAAAAAAATTCAAAATAGGAATCGAACAATTTTATTTTTACTTGAAATTGAATAAGCTTTCCAATTCATTTTTTGTAAAATATTTGATTGTTCACGGCATGCGTTTACAAATTATTTGCTGTAGTTTTTATATCAATTTAACTCATTACTACATTGATACAATTCAATCATTTTAGCAATAAATATTAAATTTCTTTTCAAAATAACACAGGTTTGTTTCAGACTAAAAGAAATCCCTTCTCTTTTTGATACAGAAAGCTTTGATTATTCGCTAGTTAACACCAAGATATTTGTTTTTTTGGTTAGATTTGTTACTCATTCTCTTTTTGCACACAAGAACAAATTTGGTCAGTTTAGCTTGGATTACAAATCACTACAAATAACCTCGGATATAATCACTACAAATAACCTCGGATAACCGATTTACATAATAAAAAAATGCACTAAATTTGAGATCATTCGTGAACATTTATTTTCACTTTTAAACTTCAAGTTTCCAGGAAGAAAATTCTTAAAATGTTTTTTAAGTATTTTCTTTTAGGAATTACTCTTCCCCCCCCCCCCTGAAAACAATGAGATTTTTGTGTGTGACAAACACAATGAAATTTATGAAGCATCATAACTATTTTTGCCTATTTTAATCTTAATATAATTAATTGATTTTTAAAAAATGTTCCAATTATTTAAATAGAAAATTAAAAATATTTTAAATGTATGTAAGACACACTTTTCTTTTTATTTGTGAAGAAATTTTAATGAAATATTGTGAAAAATAGATACAATTTTTTTCAAGAAATTTCCCTGCTAAAAATGCTCAAGGAACTTTCTTTATATTACTTACCAGTAGTGAATTTTGAGTAATTAATATATATTAATGTTTTAAATCCACTACATATTAATGTTAAAATAAGTAGTAAATGTAAAATAACAGGATCAGAGTATTCTGCAGGTAAAATCGAATTTTAATGAAAGTACTATTTTTTTTTATAAGTATTACATCATTTAGACTTTTTGTTCTTATAAGTTTCTATACATTCAGTTCTAATTCATAAGTGTTTCCTGACTTCTTCTTAGTTATGTTTTGAATAAATACAGTTTTACAATTCTTATATAGAGCATATAGCAAAAATATAAAGGTAAATAATCAATAGTTATTAATGCTTTTGATACTATGATTCTTGTTTAAAACCCTCACATTTGACATTACTCATCTAAAAATATTGTTTACATAGTGCGAAATTAAAAGTAAAATTCGACAATATTTTTTCTATAGCCTCTGCCTACCAATAATAATTTTATTCTAAACATTTCAATGCCCTTCAGCTTTATCTCAACTGTAGTATAGTTATTTCTTCAGTTATATGTACTAATTTCGAAACAATATAATACATCAAATTTAAACATCAATATTCCTCGATTGTTGTAGTATTGATAATGTAAAATAGATTCTCCTCATAAATATTGAGATGAAAGTATCTCCATCATTTAAAAACCGATTTCTTTTCGTTCTTTTGTGCAGACAAATAATTTCTCTATTTTAAGTAAACATGAAGCATTTGAAATCAGAGCGAAACAAAATAAATTTCAAATGAAGCATATCGATATCAAAAATCATTTCTAATCATGCTGGTCATTTATTTTCGAAGTACCCCCATGATTTTAAAACTATGTAAATTATTTTCTTTGGACTACAAATAAATATTTATCAAAGGAATTCTAAGCAGAATTTCTACAATAGCAGAAAACTATAAGCTTCAATAATTAAAATTTAAAACCATATTTTTTATTAAAAAGAAAGTAGGCTCTCAGAATACGATTTAAGAAAAGTAAAAATATTAATGTTATTCAAATTGTAAAAAGCTCTAATTACAGGAATATCATCTGGTATAATTGATTACTATAATAATATATCAATTGATTACTTAATATATTGTACACCAGGTAAAAAATATTAGTTTAAATATATTTTCAATTATCCATTATCGTATTGCTACTACTTTTTATAATTTTCTATTTTACCGCTTAAAACGTGTTAACTAAATGATAGTCAAAAATAACACAAGTTCAATACACCCGAATTAATCATTTTCTTAAGAAAACTTTATTTTTTCGTGAAAGAAAATGTTTATTAAATATATTCAAAGTATGATACCAATTAAAATGCTGCTTACAATAATCGATTTAATTTCTGCATTTTATACCATCTTACCTACTGAAGATGTCTTCAGATTCAAATAGAAATAAGCATGACATTCCTTTAGCTCTGAATGATTAATTTTTAAATGAACATCTACCTATAAAAACATATTTGCACTTAAAGAATGATCCCCAGAGATCTAAAAGATAGAAAATAAATGATATTTGATCTCTTGGAAGGAGAAAGAGTACTTTTATTATAATAATTAATTTACTTTCCGATAGATGGCAGCACACTTACCGAGGAAGGAATGATGAAATCTGCAAGGAAATTTTGAAATTTTCGTTAGAATGAAATTCAGAAATTACAAAGCCTTTCATTAAGTTGAGATCTCATCAATGACACGTGGAGCAATGTGATTGGGCAAATATAAATGAACTCATAAGGAACCTTGATTGTTGAACACTATCTGTCAACGTTAAAATATTTCATATTTAGTTGTATAAAAACATCAATAAAAACCATACTTTAAAGGTAAATTTATAGTTACTCAATCCATATAAGATAACTTTTTGTAAATATATATTTTATAAAATTTTTCAATCAAAATATGGAGCAAAAAAGAGAGTTATTGTTTTGTCCTTCTTTCTACCTTCATCATTTTTATATATTATTTTACAATTTTATGTCTTATTTTATAAGCTAATCAAAGCATTCAGATATTAAAAAACAACATAGAATTAGGAATTCCATTCAATCCAAAGAATTTAAATAAAACAGATATTAATTTTTCAGAATATGATTCTAAGAAATGGAAGAATGGAGAAAAAAACAACTATTAATTAAATTCATTCGTGATCCGTGAAATTTTCTTAATCGAAAATAATTGTCTGAGAATAATATTTTTATAATCAGCTATATTGTTACAAAAAAAGTTGACATAACGTTTATGTAGGGACTGTTGACATTCCTTTTAAATTTTTTATTTTTTTAAATGATTGAGGGTCCAAAATCCTGTCCTATTGATGAACAAATCTCCTAAATGTAACTAAGCAAATTGAATACGTAGATCGTTGTTGTAACTTTACAAAAATATATATTTTTATTGCCCTCATTTATCAAACTATTTTATGAAAATGTAAATTTTCACGGAGTTTTTAAAATAAAAAAATAAATAAAAATCAAAAAATATATTTTATTTTCTCTTTATCTCATTAAATTTCACATCAATTTCAAGACCCTTTAATTAGGAGTTCCTTACTAACATAATCCAACTTCAATTCATAACTTATGTTCGTCGGGACAGTGAACAATACTTAAAAAATAAAAAAATTTCAAATTTTTTTATAATTTTGTGTTTTACTATGTCGTTTAGCAATACACTCACGTCCGAAGTTCAATTTTTCAAAAATTCAACAATTTTTTCAAAGAAAACAAAATTTACTTTTCAGCTGTCGTTTATAAGAAAATCTAGTTCTGTCACTTTTATTTTACTTCAATATGAAGTTACATAAAAATGTTTTCACTATTTAAATTATTATCTTTTGACATAATCTTCTCTACAAATTTGCAAAAGAAATATGTACCTAATTCCCTAAAGTGTTGCCTATATATTTGCATTTACAAAAATAAATCCAAGCTATAATGAATATGTAATCGACGTTCAAATGTTGCTTAGTCAGTGAACAACGCAATTACATTCAAGAAAAGTAATGCGCTTAGAAGGCAGTTAAAATTTGTAACTGTAATTGTCTTGTAGAATGATATTCTAAACTCATTTCTTTTACTTCACTACACTTCACTTTATTTCGTACATAAAAAAGGGGACTTCAAATGAATTTGAAAATTTTCGAAAAAATTGGACTAAATGTCCTCAAAACTATATGATAATATATTTATATATGTTATTAATGAATGTAACTTAAATTTTTAAACAAAATTTTATTGGAAAATAGAAAAATTAATACAGTGCAGATTGAAAACTTCAGTGCTTTTTTTCTTTCACCAGAGCCCAACCACAAATAGAATTCAATTTTTATATAAATTTCTTATGTAAATTTTAAGCTGCAATATTAATTATTTCATAAACCTTGAATATGAAATTAAGAATTGAATGGAATAATAGCAATTTAATTTAGAAATATAATGCTATTTATATATTTTCATCCACAAATATGACAAGTTTCTGTATTTCTTAAAATTTATAAAAGAAGATAAATCTTTTCTGTAAATTTTTATTTCATCCACTTTTATGGAAAACTTGACAAGCATTTTGAAACAAAAGTAGAAAGTAAGTGAGTATTGTGCAATAACATTTAAACTATTGCATCTAATGTTATTAATTCATTTATTTTCTCATCATTTAGTTTTCGATTTTTTTGTGACATATCTTTACCATTGATAACGCACTGTGAGACCAAAAGTCATAATTAATCCTGGTACTGTTAAATCAAAATTCACTCATTGATGATGTCTAATAGATTATTTAGCTTTTATTAAATCGTTTTTTTTTTTTTTTTGCCGCCCAACTTGTCTAGTGGTTAGCGTACCTGACTACAGATGGGTGGGACCTGGGTTCGAATCCTGGCTCGGGCATGGATGTACTTTCTCTCTTTCTTTCTTGTCTTTGTCCTTTCTTTGTGTGTGAATGGTTGCCTACCCTATAAACGGGTTCCTATGGCATGTGTGTACTGAGGAAGTCTCCACACCAAATATGGTTCAGTTGGAAAAGTGGAGCAGCACACCCCATATTGCCAGCCTGGCTGGCACACGACAACAACAACATTAAATCGTTTATCCTTCGGACAGGCTATCTACTAACTTCTGGTAAACTGTTTACAGAATTATGCTTCATTCCTGCTGTTTCAGAGTAAACAAATCCCATTTAATATTTGGAAAAGTGGATCTGGTATTTAATAAACACTCTATTTCATCCTAAAGATATTCTGTAGGTTTAAGTAGGGATTTTGAGCCATCGAAGCAAACCCTTTCCTTCGGTTACTGTCAATCCCCGACCCAATGGCCCGAATTGTATAAATCAAAGCAGCATCGCGTTTACCAATAAAATATCCAATTTTAAACGATTATCATATGAAAATTTTATATTAGGTTGGGGAAAAACAAATCCATTACTTTTACGTGAACTTTATGAAACTTCTTTTGGATTCACTTTGTAAAATGGTTAAAACAACTTTCATGTAGATTTTTAGGTCTTGCGCGTTACGACTGCTGACATGCGGTTCACTTCGATTATTTTTGATATTTTATAGACATTTTCGACGATGCTGTATCCACATGCGAGGTGCATCTCTAGCATCAAAAATACCCGAACGGAATCGACGAAACAAAAATTGTACGTAACTGGTTGTTACAGTCTTATATAGGACGATAAACACCTTTCACAATTTTAGCCACCCGACTATCTTTTTCGCCGTTACAATAGAAAAACGAAAATGTATCGAATTTTCTGTTTGTTGTCTTCCATTTTTAAAACCTTGTACTCGTAACTGAATTGATCAAACAAAAAACCGCAAGAGGATCTTTTAGAGTCAAATGTCACCTTTCCAACGAGCATAAACCTGAAATTGTTTGATAGATACCTCACGAGATATCGATCATTACAGACGTCTACCGAAAAAATAATGGATTACTTTTTCCCCAAACTAATACAATAACATGCCAGAAACATGATATTGTCTAAAATGTCTTCATACATACTAGAAGTCATTAAACTGATAGTTAAAATTAACAAACCAGACCCAAACTAGAAGAAATAGCTTCTAGCTCTGACTACTATTTACTTAGTAGAGTCCAGTAATTTTTGATCATATATGACCTTTATATCTACAATCCATAATTAACTGAATTACTTCATATTTATTATGGTGTAATAATGTGTTGTGTGTAAGGTATTTATAAATAGTACAAATTAAAGTAGTGTGTACTGTGTATTTTAACAGAAACTGATTCAGAAGTACTGTGGGAAAAAGAAAGCAGTCGTTCTTAGCTTCGGTACATATATTTCCTGAAAGCAACTGTATTAAAAGAGTTTATAAATATTAGAGGTTCTGTAGAGTCCAGTTTTCTTCAATGGTGGTATGAAGTGCTTAGAAGCGGATGATGCCAGTTCAAATGTTGATCCCTCACTTGACCACTGCTAAAAATTACGTGGAAGTAACTGTTGCATACAGCTTGGGTAAGAAGAAATAAACAACTGAAAATGTATCCCAGTAATCTAACCTCACTTAAACAAAAACTTATTATAATTACATTATTTATTTGTCCTATTAAAGTAAATAAAACTCTCACTTATATTGTTTATTATACTTCGTATCATATTGTATGAAAACCACGTTTTATGAATTTCATAATTAATAGTATTCGGGTATTTGCATTGATTTCCAATTACATTGTGTCACAATATTTAGTGAAAATTCTGAATACATCTTAAAATAAACTCGTGTGTTTATTTACATAATATACTTTTCACATAATGTGCACAATGAAATACTAGAGATAAAATTAAGAGAAATCGAAAAAAACATCTAGAACTAATTTTACAGGGCAAAAGAAAACATACGGATTAACTTTCATTCTTTTCGTCTTATCGCTTCACAATAGAAACAACAGCATCTACTGTATATTCAAATTTAAATTTATAGAATGAGAAAACAATACCAACGCTTATACCTATATTATGAATAAACGATGTGATTTGGTCGATCATTTTGAATCCATGCACAAACTGGAGTAACATAAGATCACGTTTATCTATCTGGTAATCATACATTAGCATTTGATTCATAGACCACGCTATCTTTCACTAGCAAAAATATTCATGAATAACGAGATCAGAGAATAAATAGACAAATGATCGACTTTGAAATGCATGAAAAATTACTTTTTAATTCTAAAAACTTTTACATGGAGCTGCTCTTTTATATATAAGCAATTTTAAGATATGTGTATTAAATTCTAATGTTAAAATTTAATACACTGAAAAATTAAACTAATATTTTATGCCATTCAGTTAGGATTGATTGGTTATTGTAATATATTTTTGCCACTTCGTTTATCAGGTACCTATTTCTACTGAACGAAAAGGCTGAACAAAGCAAACTAACTCGTAGTTTTGAGCCATTTCAAATGACGACGTCGACACCTGAGCTACATCTTCCTCTCCGTGTCACATCAGCAGAAGGACAATGTTATCAATGGAGATTTTAACTTCCATAGGACTTTCCAGCATGATTACCTTCAGCTTTACTTCTTAAATTTGAAACAGACAAAGGACGAGGTTGCCATCTGAGCTGATGCATTATTTTTTGACTGTAACAATCTGCTGTTGGAATAGGTATCAAATGCGCTACCTACCGCCAGGGAGAATGCTGTTGCAATCATGCTTTTATAATATACTATAGTTTATGGCATAGAATTAATATTAAGTTAATCATTTACAATTACCCTACTGTATCAGTAGACTATAATATTTATAATATTAATTGATGAAATTATTAACAAATATAATTTGTTTAATAACTATTTCAATGATATATTCATCGCCACCGTATATTTGCTAATTATATTAAATACTTGTTTAAAAAAGTAATCGAAATTTTGACTATATACAGTAATTTAAGCCAGATTTTAACACATGTCAGGTCCAAAATCATCTAGTCAGTTACCAATTTTTATGACGATTTTTTGACACAATGAATATTCAACTGTATTTCACATGCACAGCATTATCCTAGCATATTTCTGTTTAAAAACATAGTTACAATAGAGAAAAATACAAACTAATCAAATTATAAAACATTATCCTGTTTGCAACATTTATTTTTCCCTAATTTTTCAACGTTTTTTATTGCGAAAATGAATTTCATGGGCACGTTAGTGAAAAACAACTAACATGTTTGAGTTTTTCATGTGTAAGATTTAACCTTGCCTAACTTTTAAAATCAGGAATCTTAGTCACTTTGTCTAAAATTATTTTTCAACCTTTCAGCAGTAGAAGTGTACTGCAAATAAACCTTACAAAACAGGACTTAGTTTATAATCGATGTTTATTCAACGTGTTGTTCCAAACGATACCAGAAATTACACAAGGAGAAAGCCCCTTTTCTCTTCCAAGCAAAACAGTAGATAAGAGAGAACGGAAACACCCCGATAAGCGATAGCATCTCATTTGCTTTCATTTCGCGGCTATCTGCCCTGAAGGGGGAAACACCCCCTGCCCCTCTTCATTTCATGACTAAAGATAAAATCCATTTATAGATGGATTGCTATACTCAACGCTCTGTTATAACACTCCCTACTACAAGCAGAGAACTTTTATCGTATCGAACCACTACAATCAACATGTTTGACTTTTGGAAAATTATTTTATGAATGAACAAATAAAAAAAACTAAAATTGCGTTTCATTGAATTTTAATGGACTTACTAATAATTAATGTAAACTTTTATCCAATTAATTCCAAGATTTTTATTAGCATTTAAACTTTCAACAGAACAAAAAGAATTCCCAATAACCAGCGAAAAGACTTGCCGACTATACAGTTTAATTATATATATATATATATATATAATTGAATTAATCAATATTTAAAACCACGTAAGAGAAATACGATGGATTCAGAGAATCTTTTAGTATACATGATGAGTGGCTACAAACGTGACAAACTTTGTCAAAGCTTTGACTATCAACAGAATTATTTTGGTTTTGTTATCTGTGGTTAGGAGACACAATGGAGTAGTCGCGTCTGAGAGAAAGGAAGGATTGGTTGTTCTGTTTTGATTGCCAGAAGTAAGTAGAAGTTTCGCTTCCTGTCGATGTAAACTATTTATCTTTTAAAAATATGGATAAATGTCAAAATTAAGATCTATGTGTTAATGGATAATAAATGTGTCGTGTAAAAGGGAGGTGTTTCTGTGTCATTCAACTATCCTGAAGAGAACAGGATCGTAAGGACATCACAAATTCCAACTAAACCAGATATTAAAACCGCCTCTTTTGCTAGACATGAAAAGCCTTCTTCACCAAACAACATAGCCACTGAATCAGTCAACAATATTTAGATCGGCCCAGAAGAAATTTTCAGAAAAGTTCAAAGCTGCCATCTATTGGCAAAATTGAATAAAAAAAATAAATAAAACACTAAAATAATCTGTAAATATAAAAATAATAAATAAACTTTAATTATAATGTTGCACTGTAAAATTTAGAAAGTACAAAGTGTTCCTTAAAGAATTAATACTAATTTAAGGCAGCAGAATTTGTTTTATAAATAATATACTTTGAAATTCGCGAAGAAAATGAAATGAAAAAAGTGGTTTTCATAAGAGTCAGCTTAAAAGATGAACGGATTTTCAGAACATATAAGTTACAGATTTCGCTAGCAAATATTGGATTTGAAATATAGAAACAAAAATTAACTAGAGATTGCTTGAATAAATTAATTGTAAGGACGCTAACTAAGTTGTAAGGAGAAACAGAGATTTTCACACCACTAATGTTAATAAATGTTCACAGAAACGTGAAGAAAAGAATACGTATAAGTTCCACCTAAGTTGATTTTAAAACCACTTTCTATTTCGGAGAAAATGACAACTTTGTTAGTGAGTGAACTACACCATGCATTTTCTACTTTTTTCTTAGTTTTACAAGAAAATTTATAAAGAAATATTAGACCTTTTTTGCTATTAAATCATTCATTGTTGAACAGAGAGATGGATGAGTTTTATGCAAATAGAGAAAGCCTATTACTCGGAGATTGCTTGTTATGAGGCATTTACACATTATATACCCCTTTTACTCATCATAAGCCCTTTTCACGGTCAGTAGGACTTATTCAAGTGTTACAAAGGAGAAAACACGGGAAACTCTCATGCATTCAACGCAACAAACAAGAATGCAAAAATTAAATACAAAATCCATTTTCTATTGTTTTAAAAATGCTAGGATCAAACGCAATATCTTTCATTTCGAAGAGCTTAATTTTATCACTTGACCATGAGGAGTCATAAAGACAGAAGTTGCGTTTCTTTTTTCTGCATGCATATGTGTGTCTATGTGGGTGCTTCGAAATTTTCCTTTTATGTGGCAAGTGAATGCGACAATTTTTATATGCAGATTTTTTGTAAATAATACTCAGAGAATACCCAAAATTTTTTACAAACTCTTTTTGACGTGTTTTTTTGCCTTATTTCCTACGCTGGGTCAGTTTTATTTTTTTGTAGGGTGGGTACTCCTTATGGCACCGTCATAAGATTGAAATGTCCCCTGTGGCCTGGTTGGTTAGGGCGTTGTTCTCATAACCGGTAGGTAGTGAGTTCAAATCCCGAATTCGAAGATCCGTCGTGTTCACTAATGTCGACTGATGCATGTAAAATATGTCAGATCGCAATATGCTCCATGTTCCTATTCCAAATTAATACCTCTGGGAGTGGTTGGAGGCAGGCTATGGGTCTTCTCTGGTTTCAATCTCTAAATTGGAAGATCCAGATGGTGCTGTCATCTATGAGTCAAACGTCGTACTTCCACCTTCGTATAAGGGTGCTCTATTCAAAACAGAAGACGCTCATTCATTTCATTCGCCCAGTCTCTGACGGGAGGGCTTGACGTTGCCAAGTGTCATTAGTAGCAACAGACACTTTGAAGAAAAAGTTCTTGGGGATTTGATTCTGACTACTGTTGAGCAAGTAAAAATGTTTTTGCAAATCTATCTTTCTGGGTGGAAGTTTGAAAGTTTACATGTGAAATAGCCAACACTTATTAAAAATCTTCCAAATCCACAATATACTGCAAAAGCGTCAACATTCTTACACTAGATTTATGCGATTAGTTTATTTTCTCACGATGCTAGATCACAAAAAAAAATTTTAATCCGTGAATTTTTTAAATTGATTTTTATTAATTCATTTGATCGAAACTTTACTTTAATATACTTGTGTATATTTTAATGAGACCTAATATTATGTTTATCTTCTTTATCACTGTATTTCAATAACATTAATTAAATCACAGTGGAATTTTTATACGGAACAAGAAATCTCTTTTCACCAAAACTCATCCCTAACCCCATTGTTTTTATTGTAAACGAGGTTTTATTAAGTCACACAAATCTTACAAAGCATTGCATTAGAAACAAGATTTAATAACAAACGGCTCAAAGAAAAGATTATAATAGTTTATTTTGAAGATTATATATATATGCTTTGAATATTTTATTCATTTTGATTTTATTATTGCTTCTCTCGCCAATGTTGCGAACTGCTTAAAACTCATTATACCGTAAATTGAAAAAATGTTGTTTTCCTGCATATGATAAATAAAAATATATTAGTTGCTAAATTATAGGTTGTTATAGTTGAAACGTATCTGAAGGTCAAGATTTCCATCTGACTTTCCAGTCCTTTCTTTAATCAATTACTGAATCGTTCTTTGTGTTTATCATGACCTTTTTCCTCTATTCTGCCTGAATTTGTTGTTAGAGGGGGAGGTGTGACATTCAACTCTACCTGGCAGCCCTGAGATTATAGTTTACATTCCGAGGTCCTTTGAAATGGTCCACTTCACAAAAGGCCGAAGCCACACAGAAGTCTGCGTGGGAGGTATCAGGAGGCTTGACGGCCATAGGGGTAAAGAATGACTTTCAAGTATTGGCTTTTAATTCCATTCGTCGGAAGTGGCTTTGGACTTCGCTTAGTGTGTTCTTAGTGAATGAAAATCTTCTGGAATCAAACAGAAGAAAAATTTTAAAGAAATAATGATTCCAATAAATTCTGTGTGTTTATAACATTGATTCTCTCTCCCCTTCTCTCTTTCAACGGATCGATTACTCCCTTTTTATCACGCAACTATTGACCACCTGGAATCATTTTACAAAAAATATTTTGGAGTGTTTTTTGATCCAATTAGATCAGTTTTTCTTGTGCCCCTTGATTGGGTAGTTTATTAATGAATCCCCCCCTTTCTTTTAAAAATCACGTTCTTAACCTTTTATGAAAATAATTTTAGTTTTTGCAATCTAGTGACAAGAAAAATCAATTGTTAGCATGTATTTTTCAATAACCTTTTCTTAATGAAATGATGAAATAGATTAAATGATGATGAAATAGATTAAAATAAATGTTAATTTTTAAATGCGATTTTTTTAAAAGGATTCGTACGGTATTTTTCACTACTATTTCAAAACTATGATAAGCATCTCCTATTATATATACATTAATTTCCTACTATATATATTAATTATAATAATATTTTAAGCACAGTAAAAAAGTTAAATTATAAATGTAATTTTAAAGATATAAATTAAAAAAAACGTTAATAAAATATTAACAAATAGAAAATAGAAATAAAAAAAATTTTTAACATAGAAAATTGAATTTTAAATATTTTTTTAAAAAAATTAACAAATGAAATTAAAAAATTTTGAATTTTTTAAGTTTTATTTGTTAGTTTTCTTTAATTTTACTTAATTTTTTTTTAAATTTCAAAACTTAAATTTTTTTTAACTTCAATTGTTAGTTTTTTAAAAAAATTTTGAATTCTTTTTTTGTCTTTAAAAAGTTATTTTCTTTCATCACCAACCAAGTCAGGAAAAGGGCGTTTTGAATATTTACATAAAGCCTTTATTCTATAAATTAATTTGTGTTTATGAATGGTTTTAAAAATCCTATATTTTCCTTTTAACAAATGTTATATCGGGTTTAAATATTTATAGTGGTTTGGAACCTATGCAAAATGTGACGTTTTCCTTAAGATTTTTTTATGATTTATTTAGAAAAACTTCATATAACATAATTCCAATAATTTTATACACAATTTTACTATGTTAAAAATATTACATTGCTGTTTAGAAAAAATTCTTAAACAATCTTTCCAAACTTTTATGTTGCAAAAAGTCTCAATGGAACAATTAAATATAATTAATATACAAGCTAACTTTCTTCAGTGTAAAAAAATAAATGAAGCTAAATATTCAAGTTTTAAATCATAACAAATTATAAATTTCCTGAATAACCAGAGAAAAATGATTCAATTTATCAGAAATAATATTTGCAATAAATAAAGGTTTTATTAAGTATTTATCATTTTTTTATTTTTAAATATAATTAAATAATTATTATTGGGTATGATAATTCAGAATAATAAAATGTTTAAGCTAAAATGAAAAATTATTGAAATGCTTTAGTAATTAATGAGAATTTAAGTAACATAAAAGTTTACAGCAATATTACCTGGTATTTCATAACGTAAAAGAATCAAAGATTGCTCATACTTTTAAAGAATAGCATATTGGAAATTTGCTCAAAAATATTCTGTGGATTAAAATAAACCACATTTTTGTTACTTTAAGCAACATATTTTTAAAAATATATGCAATTGGGGAAATTAAACGTTAAACAATTAAAAACTTAAAAAATACTGTAAAGCAAAAAAAAAAATTATTTAGAACTAAAAAAAAAAAATGTCTATATACATAAGGGAAATACAAAGACTAGCTCCAAAATACAAGAAGTAAAAGTTTCAAATTAAATACATTCTTGGTAATTTGACAAAATGTTATTTAAGATTTATTAATTTGATTCATCACAAAAGGAAGATAAAAAATATATTAAACATGCTTTATCT
>JAPDSC010134622.1:0-18588 GCA_026290005.1 Latrodectus geometricus
TTATTACTTATATTGTAATTAATTTTTTAGAGAATACAATAGTTTGCAATTATTTTGTTATTATATGTCATATTCAAGCTGCATAAAATATCTTCCAATTGTTAAATTTGAATAAAATATCATCCATTTTTCAAAAATCATGCCTTCACTGGCTAACGTTTTTAGACATATTTTTTGATAAAATAGAGTACTGCTCTTCTTTTGCGTCTTCAGCCTTAGAATTCAAAATCTTTTTAAATGGATAAAAGAGTGAAACGTAAAAGCAAACCGTTATACTTAAAAGAGAAAGTAGTTTGTTACTGCGTAGAGGATGGTCTAATATCTGAAGAATGTAGGTAAGCATATTTGTATATCCACTGCATTTTGATTTCCATGTGGAATTTCATAAGATAATGGGTTGTATTCAAGTATCTGAAAAGGAAAAACTTGAAAACTCGTGTGTACTTCCTCCAAAACCATAAAAAATTTTGAAAGAAAAAAATACGATATCAACCTATCATTCCATAATGGAGGAAATCATATCCGAAATTTCCTTTGAAGGATTAAGGGAATTGCCTGGGAATTTTCCTGATTGTCATATTTTTATGACTCGTAAATGCAGCCCACTATTTATGGGAAGTACTCCTGGTAGATAGAGACACGTTTCAGGGGCTTGAAATGGCTTTCGGCTGTTAGACTGTACAGTTTCAAAAGTTGACAAGAAACTATCAAATAACATCAGTCTGTATGGGGATTCTCTGTGGCCTAACTGCAGAACTCCGTTTTTTAGAGAGATAATTCACTGCTGCAAAACTTTTTTAAAAGAGTCAGCTACAGCTACTATTGAAAAACGGAAGATAGATATTACGCTTCTGCTTTTTTCATTTACATTGGTCGAAATGAGTACCTGGAAGTTTTCCGTGCTTCTTTCCTTGCAATTCATGAATATGGTCTATTATCAAGGAAACTCATCCCAAATGATAAATAAATACTGGGTGCTTAAAGAAACATTGCAATTTCCAGGTATCAAGCTATCCATTTTGTAGTGTCAGAAGCATGACTGCGAAATATGTTTCTCTTAAAATTTCACAATTTATGCAACGTTGCTTATGGGCTATTTGAATTGTTATTAATAATTTCTATTTGAATAGCTATTTGAATTGTTATTAATAATAATAATTTCATTTTTTTCAGCTACTTTTTTCTAAGCGAGGAAAATTGTTTATCTCACAATTTTATTAAAACGTTTTAAATTATGTTGTTGTTGCTTTGGCTAAAAGAGACAATGCTAGTTTTTCTACAACACATATTTTCCTCACCTTCACTGAGCTGCATTCTATTCGAAAAAGTGGTGTCCGGAATATCTGGAGTATTCCACCTGCTTATGACTGGTACTCTGGTGGTGGTATTGGTGATTCCATTACTTTCAAAGGTTCTAAAGCTGACCAAAATACATATTCTATGTTTGCTAGCGGCAATCTTCGTAACCTTAAACTTGATGGCATACGTGAACTGTATCCTACCTGTTGTAAATACAATGTCGATCAGACTACCCCCTATATCCTTCTTTTGTTTGTGTGACTTACTAGGGAGGATTTCCTTGCGAATCCCCTTCTATTTCTGGATTTTGTCAGGATTGAGGAGCTCGTGGATCTGGTATAGCATTGCTATACCAGATGAGATCAGAAACAACAACAACAACATAATGACTCTGCTACTTTTCTCTAAGTGAGAAAATTTTTTTTATCTCACAATTTTATTAAAATGTTTTGAATTATTGAATTTATATATATTAAAAATAAAAACTATCAAAGCGTTCTTTTTTTAAAATCCTAACAGAAATGGCGTGGTTTAATTACGTAGTTGTAACTTAAATCGATACCTTTTAAAATGACGAATATCACTGTTTATTATATTTGTTGGTTAATAGCGTGGTTAAATTATATTAATAATAAATTGATATCGATTTTTATATTCTGTATTATTAATTTTTTAATATTTTTAGCAAAACTTCATTTATTTTTCAATTGTAATTTTTTTTCTTGTACGAAAGTACTGTGTTTGAATAATTTTTGCTGTGATGTTTCGAAGCATTTTAATTATATTTTTTCTTAACATTATCCAACTATTAATGAATATTTAAAATGTGTAAAATTCTGCAATAAATAAGAGAAAATATTTATTGATGTCTGGCAATAATTTAGTCAAAAATTTCGAAAAAGAACAGTTATTAAAAGCAAATATGTGAGCGATAATATACCCAGGTGACTTTCTCCATATAACTTTACATCAAATATTTAATAATATTACCCTAAAAATAAGTATCTGATTAAAGATTTTAAAGCTTTTTGAATGATCTTTGTAAATAAATAAATAATATAAAATGTAAAAATAAATAATATAAAATTTTTACCAGATAAAATTATAGTCTTGAGAAAACTTTTACCATTCTCATAATTTTTGCATGAGAAATAAATCCGTTTATTTAAAATATTTATATATAAATCTATTTTTCGAAAACTTATATATTTATATGTGGAATAAAACCTTGATAAAATATAGTATACTGTAGTTTTTACTTTTAACACGAACAATAAAAAATTTCTTGAATGTTTATGTTAAACAAATTTACCGTTTTCTATTTTTAATTGTAACGTTTCGTGTTAAAAAGTAAACAAAAACATTTTTTTAAACAAATTACTTCCTTTCTCCACGTTTTCTTTGCATTTTTATTTGAAGTAAAATTTACTTTCTTCAAATATTTGAAGATCTCTACAAAGAAAGAATACACCAAAATAAATTACTTGGTACATCATTAAACTCTGAAATGTTTCTCTTTCTTTAAAAGTGAAATTTTCTTGGCAGTTAATTCTCAAGCACAAGTCTGTTTCAGAAACTCTTTTTTGTATCATACTGATCTATAAAGTGTTTTCTTAATTAAATTTGTTGGACACTTTAAATACAAAATTGATTTCACTTCTTCAAGAATAAATAATCGCAGAAATGTATTTAAGTCCGGATTCCTCCGAATTTCCTTCTAATAAGTATTGTATTCTTTTATGAAGAAAGAACGCACTTTTATAGTTTTAGAAACAATGTTTATTTAAAAGGAAGATGAAATTAGAAAACTTGTTTCTAATTAAACATTATCTTTGTCATGATAAATTTTACCAATAAATAAATAAATATTCGAAAAAAATAAATAAATAAACAATTATTTGGTAAGATTTGGACGCTATATTTTTAATTGCATATTTTATATATTTCCTCATACATTCTATACATTTTTATTTATTTTCTTTTTGTTTTGCGATTTTTTTACTTTAATTATTTGGAAAAATGTATTCGTTTTCTCATTTAATCAATGAAATTATCTCCTTTTTTAAAGCAAAATTCGTTAAATGTGGTGTTACATTCATACTAAATATCGATTTTAAAGTAATCTAATGTATGTGCTTTAATGTATAATCAATCAGTTAGTATGATAAGCTTATCTATACTAATATATTCTAAATTATTATATTTTTACTTAATACTAATTATTGTTAAAACATTAGATAGCAAAATTATGTTTTTATTTTTCATTATTACAAATGAAATTCCATCTATTCTTTTCTTTTTGGAGTTAATCAACTATTGTAAATTATTATTTTCATTATATACTATATAGCTTAGATTTACTAATTAAAATTCATTTTAGTTAAAAAAAAATTTTACATTTAATCTAATGTATAGAACCTGTATTCATAGAATGTTCAAATTTTTGTCCCATTTTTAGGTCTTAAAAATCTCATTTACATACATTATCAATTGTTATTATTCACACAATTTAGCTCTTAAACTTTTCTACAAAATCGAGAAAAATAGAACTTCCCACTAATGTTTATGATTAAAAGTTTTTGCAATGTTGCCATCAGTTTTTATGTTTAGTCAAATTATCTTTTATTCTAAAATGTAAATTTTATATATTTAAATATAAATGTTAGTTGTTCTTGAAAGTAAAACTTGTTGTGTAAATACGTATGTGGTTAACTTTGTTTCAAAGAAAATCAAATTAAATCGAAAAAACACAATATAATATTTGTGATCTCTCAAGTCCGACTGATTTAGTAATTATATTTTAATAATATTGTTTTAATACAAAGTGTAATTAACATTTTGTTAAAATAAGAGAAATATATTTGAAACAATATTCATTTTCTAATATTTATCTTTATAAATGCCTGCAGTTATTTGTATATCACTATATTTACTGTTTCTAATGTGATATTTATAATTTACTCTTATTCGTCTCGGAGAGTGTTAAAATAGTTCTCACATAGCAGTATTTGTACTCCCGGCACAAATGGACTGTGTAATGGTCACATGATTAAATTTGTAATTAAGTTGGTATTATAATTTTCGTTTACTGCGAACTATAAATAATTGATGCCAGTGCTTTAGAATTAATGAACATTCTCATGCATATGGGAAACAGTGAGGTTCATTGTTAAATAATGTTTTTAATATATATGGGATTTGAATTTTTCAGCTTCATTATCTCTCTCTCTAGCTTTTTGGAGGTGTTTCTTAAATAAATAATTGAAGTGAAGAGAAAGAAAGAGAACTTTCCCTTTTCGCTTTAATTAATTCTGAACTAAATAATTAAAGTTTTCAGTTTGTTTTGGTGATTAGTTTTATATCGCACTATGTTTTAAATTATTTATATCTGAATATGGGATTAAACATATTATTGATTATTATATACATATATATACGTTATATTATATATGTATTTTTTAGACTTGTAAACAGTGAAATATTTAAACAATTGTATGCGATACGTTGTATTATAAAGAAATCTAAAATAGTTGATTAAAAAATAACAAAATAGTTGAGAGTATTTAACATACTTTTTACTTTTATCTGAACAATTTTCTTAATAAAAGAGAAATAATCGAAATAAAAGCAACCATTCCTAAATTTAAATGCCTTTAGCGCTTCTTTAAAATGAAAGAGACAGGACTTAATATAGATTAAAGTGTTAAAACAATTATATTTAAAAATAAAATCATTTAAGTAATGTAATTTCTTGCTTTGTCTCATTATATTTTGTTTACTGGAACATTTAAAGTTGGTTTATTTTTGACTTTTTAATCAATTGCGAGTTTGAGATCGAACCAATCAAATTTGAAGAATTTTTTTCAATTCAAATTATTGATGGAAAAATAATAATTATTTGTTTGGTCAGTGAAATAATATTAATTTTTACTCTAATTTAATATTTTCCTTCCATATGTGGAATGTTTCTTTTTTAATTTTTAAAAATGTTTTAACCTTAAGCAAATGCTTATTAAGTACACACAGCATGCATACATTAAAAATGCTTCTTTCCGTAAATTTCCCTTCTAATATCCGTGGTCCAAAGCAAATGCGTGCATGTTTCATTAGTATAGAACAATGACTTCTTAGAAATGTTTACATAACAGTCTTGAAAAACTAAAGTACAAAGTCAAAAAAAAAAAAAAAGAATTAAATTCATTAAATTAATTATATATATATATATATATATATATATATATATATATATATATATATATATATATATATATATATATTCATTCAAAAGGTATTTATTTTATATACATTACCTATTATATATATCACATATTATTTACGCGTTTTATTCATAAAATTAATATTAAATTCGCAAAAATTAATACGTTACATTTGTTTATTACTTGTTATCTTCTTTTTTAATTTTCTTCCACGTTCTGTTATTTAAAAATACTACGTTGCTCCTGTAATTCTAGACTTTACTGTAATTGATCTTTTCTACGTGCTTTGTAACTGTTAGTAAATAAAAAAAAAGTTACACGATTAATATTAAAAGTGTTTTCATCATTGAACTTAAAACAACTGTTTTCAATTTCTGTCTCACTGAACATGTCATCCACTCAGACCAAAATACCTTTCTTAATTGTTCATATCTTGTTTCAAGAACATGCCTTTTTTGTAATGAATCATTGCGTTGTTCAAACCTATGGGACTGATATTTTTTTAAACACCTCTTACAGAATAATAATGAATACTAAATCATGAAATATTAATGCAAACGAAACTATGGCATTACGTATCACATTCAGTCTATGTTTCCAATTCTTTGGTCTGATATTTTGTATAGGTTACGCCACAACAATAAAAAAAATCATATAAAAAATGTCCTTTTTGGCACGATTGCACTTCATTACATTTTGAACTAGCCAAAATTATAAATATTTATTTTAAATTGAAGATAGGCCTGTGCGCAATACCGCTTTTATTGAGTCAAAACTCGTGAACAGAAATGGTATTTGTGAAAGTGCAAATGTTGTTGTTTTCCCTTGCATTTTGAACAATGTACTTTAGTTTGTAACGGAAATGGAAGAAAGGACCTTCGTTTCCACCACGAGCCTTCCATGAATTCAAAATTTGATTCGATTCTGATTTGCAATTCATCTTATATTCATGAAGCATATGAACCAGAATGCGAAACAAGCTACAGTAATTTTGAGCCCAAAAAGTGAAAGTTGAAGAGAACAGTCTTCTTTCTCGCCAATGTTTATTTATTTATTATCATCATTTTTTCTTTTTCTTTTAAAAAAGAATATACAGAAAGGAAAAATAACTTTTCGCATTCGAATGTTTTCGCATTTGTGTAAAATATGAATAACAATGTATGTATCACTAGAATTAGTAAAATATCTGTGTAAATGAATAGGATATCAATATAACAGCTGTTATTAAAAAAGTTACTTCTTTACCTTCAATAGTTAATTTTAATAGTATGGTTTGATATAACTTTCTACTAAGGATGTAATTTGATTTCGTTTCGTGTAATTTAGCATAATAAGAATTCGTTAAACCTTTTTTACTCGATTTGCGCTTTCTCAGAAAATTTAAAAATGATTGTTTTAAAAATTAATTTATTATTTATTAGCACATCTAAAGTAGTCATTAACTATTCGTGTTATTTCTTACTATTTATTAATGTTATCTTACTTCTGAAGTGCTATTTGACTTCTGAAGAAATCAAATAGCATATTTCTATCTGAATTCTTCATTCTTTGAAGAATTCAGATAGAAATTGAAGAATTCATTCTTTTGAAAAATGCATGCCATGGATACTAAATTATATAGATGTTACATTAGATAATTACTTTCCTTTATGTTTCGAAAACAAAAAAAATTAAAAAGAGGAAAATTCTGATTTTGAGTTGTTTTCAAAGCTATTATGGATAAAATAGTAAGGAAATTTCATAAATTATGTTGTGAAAATGTTTCTTTTAAAACATTGTTTTAAAAACATGTAAATAATATTGATTAATTTTCAATACAGGATAAATTTTTTTCAGTTATTTAATATTTTATTTTTAATGATTTTCTTAATCGAATACTTGTAATACGTTTTTAAATTGAAGGACATACTTAAAAGAATGTTTAAAGTTAACTTTATCTGACGAATTAATTTGAACTTTTGTGGCCAATTTTCATAATAATTTTTATATATAATTTCATAATAATTTTATTATCATAATAACTTTATTTGATTTATTTCAATTTATGAAAGAAATTTTAGCAAAAATAAATTGCAACAATGAAATTTTTTCTGGAGCTAATAATGAAACATTTAATAAAATTTTTTCTCAATTTTTTTTTCCCTTTCATATGTATGGTAAATTATAAGTGTTACTTAAATTCATTGTTAGAGAAATAATGTATTACAATAAAAACAATATAATGTGTTTCTCCACTATGTCATAATATGTCACTGGAAATTACAGGGATTGTTGTGCTATATGTTCCTACGCAAATCATATTTATTTATTTTAAAAGCTCAAATGAACTCTTATATGCCGAAATTGGCCATTGAGTGACCAATAAATTAAACTAACTCTTTGTTTTAAAAATGGACTAAAGCAATGGTTTAGATCAAAGTAAACTCCAATTTTGTATAATCTTTAACAGAAATGTTAATTTCCATAATGTTAAAAGCGTTTCTGCATTGTAATGAATTCTTATTCGTCGATTCTAATTTTATATTTTTTAAAGCATCACAATTTGCTCGTAAATTTTTTCTGTTTCATCCATTACATTTGAAGTATTTTTATAATAAAAATTTGAATATTTCCCTTTAACATTTTTAACTATTCCATTGATGTAAAGAACTTTAGTAAGTATTTGCATTTGGTTTTTTTTGTTATTATTATTATTATAATAATAATAAAAAACTGATTTTTAGGGAAAATATTTATTTTCACATTGGTGAGAAATGTGATTTTTGAGCAATTCGTTTTATTTGTTTCAATAATGCAAATAAAATAACTCAACATCTTTTATTATTTTTCTATCCCTTTATGCAACACCTTCCTTTGAAAATAATACGTATAAAAACTATGCTTAGTATGTATCCAAATTTTCATTACCTATTTTCTTATTTCATTTATGTATAGAAACAAGCGTTTTAAGTTTTCACAGACACTTGCTCGTAAAATTATTTCTTGAATTACAAACCTTAGATAATATTCATGAATATGGAACCATGAGAATTCTTAAGTTTAGCAATTCTGGTGTAAATAAAAATAAACTCATCCAAACAATTTGTTTAAGTAACTAAAGAAAAATAATAAACTATTTCCCCCATGTTCTTAAAACAAAAACTGCAATCAAGCACAAAAAAATAAGAACATAATTTTCACTATTACTTTAAAAATAATTGCTTTTAAAGGAATAAATAATGTTAAGTATAAATTGTCAATGATTATTTACACGTTTAAAATTAAATGTTGCCACGATTATGAATAAAATATCATTTAAATTAAGAACAGTCTTCAGATTAATGATTGACAATCTCTTTGAGTTTTGAATAGAAAATATATTGAAACTATTTAATAAAATTAAATCAAAGTAACTTTTAAAAATTTTTGTAAATTATTTTGTTCTTCTATGTTTTTTCCTTTAGCATTACATTTCATTTGTTTACCTAATGTAATAAACTTCATGAAGAAATAAGATAAAATTTAAAGCAGCGACTAATGTAATTAAGCAAAATAAGCAAAACTTTAAAGCACATATGAGAATTTTACTATTAAATCATATCAAATATATAACGTGATAATTTCATTGAGATATGAATAATTATCAACAAAATTATCAGGATTCATCATCTTTGAATATTCACAATAAGCATATTCTGTATTTAAAATCAATCACACACACATCAAGTCTTTAACTGATTAAACGAAAAATATATATGGCATAATTTATATTATTATTAGCATCATTATTGTGAGCATTATTCTGAATTGGATGGTTACTTTTACCTTAAAAGATAATTTATATTTTTTTTTTACTACATTGTGTTTCTTCAATATTTTGATTGAAAATGGTAATATTTTCAGCACGCTTATTTTGCATAAAATTAAGAGTAATTTTTCTATTTGTTGAATATATTAATATGATACAATCTACATAGGAAAAATTTCTGAAAATATTTTCAATTCTAAGAAAATGTTTTAAAATTCATTTTTCTGGGACAGGTTTTTTTAAATACGTTTTCATATACTTATTTTTAAAACAATTACCAAAAGGAATTACCTGATATGCCTGAAATATTTGTTCATTATTTTCATTATAGATATTTGCAAATGATTCGAATTTTAGATTAGAGGAAATAGGCATTCGTGTTCCTTTTAAAAATTAATATAAGCTTACATATTGAATAGTGTATGTAACTCTACTTTATTAATATGTGCTGTCGCCATCTTTGTATCTTAATCTTATAGTTTTATTTGCAGTGTTGTATGGTTGTCGGTAGTTTCGACCTGTTATCAACCAGTTAATTCCTAATAACCCGATGGCCCCTAATCAGAATGAAGAAGTTTTATTCTAAGACTACCTTAATCTATAATATTAACTGCTGGCGAAGAATGTAGCTTGTGACAAAAAAAAAAAAAAAAGATAATTACTAATATAATATTTTAAACACACTCAGAAACATTAAAAGTCATCTGTTAACTCATTGATAATAATTTGCTGCATTTATTTCTGAGTTCCTCAACTCAATTTCCTCAATTATGTTAAGTGCTTTCTTGCAAAATGAATCCTTTGTTTCAACACAATTTAATGTAACTATTTCTAACGAAAGCTATAATCTTCAGATTTAATATTTGTTAGCAATTTGTTTTTCGTTGTGTTATTATCTCTTTAGTGTTTGCGAGCCACAAATTACAGCAGCTTTGAATAAATTCAAAAACAAATATTGAAGAACCACCAATTCAAAGTTTTCCAAAAATGAACAGAAGTCAAGAAAATTAAAAAATAGTGTACTGTTTCTTGACATTTAATCAGACAATTTCATGATTAGACCCATTGTCATTCTACGCCAGTTTATACTTTAACATTTAAATATAATCTTTTACTAAATATTAAACATTTCTTTACTAATATCGAATTCATATATGTTTTTTGCTTTTATACTCAATGTTAAATTTTTTAATGTTTTAAAATTTCGAATTTTTAAGTAAAATAAAAGTATTACTTGCAATGTTTTAGTGTGATTAAATTTATAATACGTGTAATATTATTATTAGAAAATGATTATCTTTTACTGTAATCATGTCATGATTAAATTCTTATACTTATTACTTTTTTATTTCGGACCTAGAGCAAAAAAGACTAGTAAAACTTTAATTGGTACGATAATTTCTTTCATTTATTGTTCAAATGGGTCAGTTAAATGGTTAGACCTCTGACCTTCCGCTCAACAGTTGGTGGGTACGATTCTCACCTTGAGAACTGATATTCGGGGTTATTCGGAGTCCACTTAAAACTGTAGATCCCGTCCAATCAGATTTTGTGTGCAAAAAGTAACTGTAAGGCTTCAACCAATCAATCTTGCACAAACGCTTTGTGGGTTGGAAATTGAAATAGATAAAGGGCGGTTTGTGTTACAATGAAAATTGACTTAACGCAAATTTTTAATAAATAAGAATAGTCTTGTTTCTTTGTTTATTCAACATTTTGATGATAAAATTTACCCCTGTTATTTAAAAACTCACTGCTTTATTTAAAGGGGTAGTAAAATTATCAGAAAATGAGTGAATTTACAAGTTGTACTCATAAAATTATATTCAGTAATAAATAAATTATATTCAAATTACTTTTATTAGCTCGGAATTCTAAAAATCGATTGATTGATTTAACTTTGTAGTTCTTTTGCTAATTGACACTGTGTTTGGTATCGGATAATTGTTTGAAGAGTATTTAATTGGTCGCTAGTGTTAACCACAGCATAATAAGACTTCCCTCCGAACTAATGGTTAGTTAAAGTGTGATTATTTGACCATTATTGCATGATGATTTTATCAAGCAATAATCGTTAAGGAATCATTTCCATAATTAAATTTTCAATCGACGCAAAACGTTATTCGAAATGCTGACATTACCATACATAAATAAAGAAGCTTTGGAGGAATTTGTTATATAGAAATTAGCTTATAAATTATAATTATATTATTATTTCCGACGACCATATCTCATCTTTCTGATATTATCAGTAGTTACACTAAATAGAAATGGGACCAAAATAACTTCTCTTTAGGGCGAGTGAAATAATTCGTGATATCATTTTATGGTCTCTGTTTCCCTTAATTGTTTCATTTCGTTTCCTCTTCTCTTCGCTTCCTGTTGCGTGTGCCTTCGGTTGATGGGATATCTTTTTAGCCTCTGGCCTAGTAAAGAGTGGTGTGCATCGTGTCTAACTTTATTTGCCTTTATTTACTGCTTATGAATTTGAGTATCGCTGCTGTAATTAATAATTCATTGTTTCTAGGAGATCCTAGACTCAAAATGATATAAACTATTCTATTTATGCCACACAAATGTCCCACAATTTATGCGCTTGGTCTAGTCCTAATTGAATTTGTTTTGCGATCTTTAAATCATTCTGCTGAAATGATGCTGAGCCCATTCGCAGGAAAATTAATGGTTGATGTAAGTATTGAATTCTCTTCTCAGCATGGATTTTACAAAATGATAAAATCATGGTTGTTAAATCATGAATGTCGGTTAAAGTTTGAACTTTTAAGCATTTAAATTGGCACTTTACTGCCAAATATATTTGGTGCATTTCACATCAACCAACAGTTTAAAATATAATCACTCAACACGCAAAAGAAACGCCTCTGTTTAATCTAAATTTGAACTGATTGATCTATGTTGAAAGGATTAAGATGTGTGTTCGACTAAGTCATATTAAAATTAGTTGAATGGTTAGCTCAGTAACAAATACTTTGAATAGTCAATTGACAGAAAGTATGAGGTAGCTTTATAATTAAAGGTTATTGTAGTCGTCTTTATAAATCATTGTTAAACAATTGGTGCTTTCGTACCTGAAACGTTTAATCTAATAAAGCACGATTCTACTTAAAAATCATGGCGAAACAATATTTTCATATATTTAATGAGAAATACTAAATTTTATTTTTAAAGACAAAATGTAAGTAGTGAACATAAAATAATCCGAAAGTAATGTCAGGTTATAACATCGAATTACTAAGGATGTTCCCTTAATATTGTAAGCCTAGTTTTATTGTATGGTATCAATCTATTATTTTATAGCAACCTCTTCTTATAATCTTTGAATATTTGGTGACTTATCTGATAATTAAGCTTATACACCTATCTTATGTCAGTGTTCAACATTCATACAGTTTGGAGTTTTAAAATAGTGTAACTTTAAAATCATTTTGATTTATTTGTGCCAAGTAAGAAAACAAGTAATATATAAGTCATAAAAATCAAAGTAATCATATTTCACAGTCTGTATTCCAACCATCGAGCAGGTTTGTTTTGTTTTATTTGTCGCTCCATGGTCACATACTTTGCATACGAATCCTGGGACTTATAATTTTAAATGAATTCCGAATTACTGCCAACAATAATCAAACTCTTGAGTCTAATATAAAACTGTTTCTAAATTAGAGCCAACATAAAAATTAAAAAAAAAATCCTTTAAATTAAAAGTATCTTTTTTATTACAAACACAATTTTATAATTTATTGATACGATAAGGACTTTATTATTATATAAATGTCACTCAATTACATACTAAATGCCAGTCAGTACAGAACATAGAACAAGTTATCAATACTTACAGTCGAAGAAATCATTTGATGCTCTTTCAAAACAATTACGAATTTTCTGATTTGTCAAAGTAATTGAGTTGACAAAATAGATAAGAGTTATCGTGTTAAGCTTTATTGATATTTCATATCCACTTATCATTGTGAAGGAGGGAAGTTTTTGATGAAAAATTATTTAGAAAAGCTTGCCACACACATGTATTGTAAATATTTTGACATGACTATTTAAAAGGTGATAGTCAACAGAAAAAGGTTTGTTAAATAAACAAAAGACAGTAAATTATCTTCCTGTTTTAAATAAGAGGTACTTATTTGCGCATGAGTGTATAAAAGATGGCAAATTGTTATATAATTTATAAATTTTATAACATAAGAAATGAAGTGTCACTTATTTTAGGTATTGCTTAAATCTAATATAATCACTTATTTCAGATGTTATAAATTCGATTCAAGTATTCAACCAATTTATTTTTTCATTTGCGAATCAAACTAAATTATTCATAGAATCAAAAACAAAATTTTGTCTCTGGAAAGGAAGATCAGTTCATCCATTTAAATATGTGTTGTCTATCCATCTATGAATATTTTTTTGAATACAAATAAATAGTATATGCCCAAATTACCGCAAATAATAAGTTGCTTATCAAGCGTCTTCATATATGAATAAAAATATTTATAAAAAATGAAGTAATAAAATTTCTTGTAAACAATTTCTAAAAGCTATCTATTTTGCTATTTGTATGAATGCTTTAGTTTTCGACTGTCGGTCAAAAAAGAATGATTTAAATTTGGTTAACTTGACGTTAAAGAAATTTGTGATGAAATCCTAGGAGAGCCCACACCCTTGGTGACAAACTGAAAAATCCCAAAGTTTGCTAAGGCGGCACCCTTAAATATAGTTAACTATCCATCTATGTGAATAATTTTTTGGTTAGCCTAAACTTAAGGGTGCCCCCTTGATTTTCGCCAAGTTGTGGTGACGGTTGATCGCCAAGATGGGCAAAATCCAATCGTATTCTGATTGCAACAGAACAATTGATTGTTCTGTGCCAACAAAAATCGCCAATAAAATCGATAGCCCAACAAAAATCCCCAAGTTTGCCAAGGGGCACCCTTAAATATAGTTTTACCAAAAAGCGACAGGGCAGAACAAAATGAAGAAATAAGAATTCCAGAAATAGTTTGGTTTATCATATCTAATGTACCAAAGTAGGATTACCAAGATTGGTGATATTTATCGCCAACCAAAATTATTCGCGCCAAAGATGTGAACTCAGCTAGGATCCAACCTCTTACAAATTAGTATCGTTTAAAAGTATCAAGAAAAATAATTTAAAAAAATTTCAATTTGCAATATTGCTTATAATATCATGGGAACAACTTTGATATAACCCCCCAAAAATTACGCGTCAAATCTGGCACTACCTTCGGACTTTTTAGGGTTGCTCTTTCTTATTTTGGTGTTGCTAATTTAGGTTTTTTCAGCTTTTAGGTTTTTGCTGTTGCCAAATTTAGTATTTTCTTGCATTTTGTACCATTTTTTGAGTTTTTTTTTTAAAGTTTTTTTATGTATTAATTATTTGTACTTAGCGAGAATCCATCTTGGCGAGAAAAAAGGCGCCCAAATCAGGTATTTTGGGTTGGTGTGAAAAAAATGTCGCCAAATTTCCGTTTTGGGGGGGGGGGTATATCAAACTAGTTCCATATCATGTATTTTGATTTGTACTTATTTGTGACATTGAAGTGCTGCTGAGACAACGTTTACAACTTAACCAAATCAAGTAATGAAGCCAAGTGATTAACCTCATCAGCTCTAAATTTTCTTTTTTTACTTCTATACATATTGAATTTTATATATATGTTGATATCCACAGCATAGATTCAAAATGCATTTAAAATTATTAATGTTTATAGAACTGTGTTCAAAGTCAAAGTTTAAAAGTTTGATTCTGTTTTTCTTAAGCAATAGGGATTAATTTAATGTAGCAATACAATACATGGCGGATAATTTGTTAGTTTAAAGCTGCTACATTCATTGGGTTTTATCATGCTGGATGAATTTTCATAAATAAAAGGTTATTTTCATTGTTTCTTAAAAAGAAAACTCGGTAAACTTTCAAGCAATCAGTTTAATCAGAAAGCATAAATGCTACACTCAGCCCATTTTCCAGCTGTAGTTGTGATCAAACCTGAGACTTTCGTTCGGTTCATTTTGTGTTTATTTTCCCATATGCACATGCATGTAAGAAAATGCTAAGGAATTCCCATGGGTTTTCTCTTTTGTGGAAATTGATCTACTCTTCTTGAACAGTCTTACCAGAAAACAAAATGACATGAATTATTTAAAAGGACTTATATTTAATCCTTTTGGGTATTAAAACTTTCTTATAAATTTTCCAAAAAAAATTTTTTTTATTGCTTTAATTAAGAAATGTGTTTTTTTTTTTTTTTTTTTTTTTTAAATTTGTTACTGGTAATAAACATCACCTCTTGTAGTTAAATTTAAGAATTACCTTGTTCTTGACATGTTTATAAAATCTCTATTTTAGATAGTTAAAAAAAAAATAAAAATCCCTGCAATTATACCTCCCTGCCGATGATTTAATTTTGCCTTTCGAAAATTTGTATTATGAAGAAATCTGCATAAACTTGTAAAGGAGGGAATTTGAAATTCTTTACGTGCCTGCTTAAAATTCAAGGAAAAGCATCTTGAATCGGAATCTTATTTTTTCCCCATTTTTACTTCCATACACTTCAAAAGAAAAGATTTGCCCTTCCTTTGTATCCATAATAAGATTATTAATTTTTTTTTGGCTGTTACTTCTTGGCAATGTTTGCAATTTTTCACCAAAGTATGCATATTTAAAATGCTTCTGCACGTGAGTTCTTTCATCCTTCCATTAAAATAAGGTATTTCAAAAAAATTGCATTTTGCTTTAGAGGTTTGGATATTCTTGGAATATTTTACGATGACTCCATCATGGCTTAGAAAACAAATAACAAACTAGGATCGTTGCTTCAATGTTTGATTCTATCAAGTTCAATTCTCGAGGCAATTTATGCTCAAGAACTGCATTCAAATATAAATGTAGCTCTCGCTCTTATTTTTAATATATAATTCAAAATAAGGTTATTTATATACTTTTTACATTTTATTCAAGATTAAGTTATTTATATACTTTTGATATAAGACAAAAAAAGAAATTTTCATAAGATTTCAAAAATGAAAGTGAAAATTCAAAATGGAGAAAAAATGGTTTTTCGTTTCACTTTCTTGAAGAAATTTGCAGTTTCAATATTTTTTAGCGGTTATAAAATTTCCTTATGATACAGTATAATTTTAAAAGTTACGACATAAAATGTAATCTTGATTTAAGGAAAAGTGTATGAAGTAATTTTAATGTACATCTTTGCATTAGTGCTGTGATTTACTGTACGATCACTCTTGGCGATAGAATTTCGCCATTTTGCACAAGCGAGATTTAAAATAAAACCAGAATATAAAAAATATTGCCTGTGAGAAAAAATAATTGACAGAAAATGCTATTTATCACCAAATGAGGAAATATTGCGCCAAAAGTGACCGTACAGTAAATCTGAGCCTAATACCGTACAATATCGTTGTTGATAGTTTTAGGTAAAATTCTAATCTTGGCGAAAACTTAATCCGCAATTCAACAAAAAGTATTGGACTTTTTTTTTTTTTTTTAAGTGAAACATTTCAACCTCAAAATTTCTTTCACTTAAACAATTGTAATCATATTAAATGTATGAGTAAGCGAATTACTAACCACAATACCTTGTGAGTGACTGATAAAAAAAATCTTGCTATCAAAATATATAATCTGATCTTTCTTATCCTAGGAAGATTGTCGTATTCTTTCTGAATGTTTGCTGTATAATAATAAACTTTTTCTTATCATGAAACTATGAAGAAATGCATTCCGTCTCGAGAGTTAACCTCGTCCTTGATCAATGTTGGAAATTAATCGATTTTTTTTATCCCGTTGTATTTAAAAGCCACAATTCTGATCATTGTCAGTATCCCAATTGCTTAATTCATATTTATCCAAACTTTAATGCGAAATAATGATGCACAGCTGAAGGAAACTTATCATCCTTAGTTTAAGTAAAATTGGGATGTTTTCGAAATTCAAATATATATTTTTATTCTTTAAAAAAAAAGCCAAATTTCTTTCATAGTTATCAAAGTAGATATATATCTTCACGGTAATAGGTAATAATATCTCTCTTCTATTAAATAAATTTAGTTATCAGGGTTCCATTTAATTCTAGTACACATTGAATAAAATTGTATTGCTATGTCATTTTTCCTTGCAACAAGGAAAATACCGACTCATTTCTGTATAAAGTTTGAGGTAAATGAGCATTTTATATATTATCATAAGCATTTTATAAAATCTTTGATCAATTAATCTCTATTTATTCAGTAATAAAGAAATTTTACAAAAAGGATAATCACACACAACACAAGCTTTTCACCTACCACTCAATTTAATATAATAATTAAATTTTGGAATCATCCAATGATTTAACTACGAATTAGTTTAATTATAAAATATTTCAGTACGTAATATATAATGCTTTATTTCAAATACATTGTGCTATCTTTCGCATACAAAACAAGCTTTCATCGTAATTTTATTCATAGCATAATAGCTTCAATATTTAACAAAATATCAACCACTTCCGTGAAAGGTTGAATAGATTATTGAAACCAAGTTGATAATTACTTGATTTTATCATATTATATAATAACTTAATCACATAGCATATAATTTTCTTACCATTGAAAAAACTGCAAACAAAATTTCAGTAAGCATCCAAAATATATTTTAATTTATACAATGAGCATTTTACATTCATATTTCAATTTTTATTTAATCTGATTTTTCATGCAGGTTAATCATATTAGGAGAAACGGAAAGGGTAAAGTCACTTTCTTGTATTAAACTCAAACGAATAAATTATTAAACAATAATATAATCACCCACATTGCCAACAATCCTTTACCATTTAGTGTGCAAACTCTCAATTCCAGACCGATAAAAATCAATTGGTTTTTGAGTGAAATATCTCGAGATAGTATTTTGGACATCATCCAAGAGTTTTCAAATTTTTTGCAAACAAGAAAACATAGGGATTGGAATAAAAGAAAATCTGAGGGTGTAATATCGGGCAAGTATAGTGTGTGTGGGTAACCTCCCATCCCAATTTATTAATTTTTTCCAGTGTTCGCCTTGCACAGTGTTGCCTTTCATTGTTGCAGAATGACGCCCTTTTTGTTGTCAATCACTGGATATTTTTCGATTATTATCTCTCGATTCAATTGTTCACTATAAAGGTCAGGATTAACAGTTTGTCCAGGTTTCAGCACTTCTTGGTGAAGCTACATATACACTTGGGCTCAAACGTAACTATATAT
>JAPDSC010134622.1:19702-47042 GCA_026290005.1 Latrodectus geometricus
ATTTATATTTTTATTTCTTCCATTGTTTTTCTTAAGTTTTGATTTCTTTTTTATTTAAAAGGAATGATTCTTATCAAAGTTAAGACTTCAAACCATTGAATCATAACCTTTTGAATGTAAGAACCTTTGAGCAAAATAACTTGAAATATTTAGTGACGATTAAAGTTGTTTACCAAAGAAAAAGGTGAATAAATATAAGGGTAAATCATGACATAAAGCCGCTAAATTTCGAGTTATCTGCCGATTTTATAAATAAAATATAAATTTACCTGCGATGCACGATTTTTTAGTACCAACTAAAGTTTCAAAGCACAGTTATGGGAACTACATGTTTTGCACTTACGTCAGGTGTATGAAAGAATTTTTTTTTTTCGCCAAACGAAGTTTTCGTTCTTTCAGTGTGCCTCTTGAATTTTACATTATTTTAGAAAATTCTTAATCTGAGATATTTTAAATTTGTTGCTCATTTTATAATCATTTCTTGCATATAGATAAAAATATTTTAACTTTCTGATTTTGTAAAATTAGTTCCTATAGAAAATTTTCATTGAATTTATTTATACATTTAAATGTGATGAGATTATTTCTTTTGATAAGTTTAACATATTGCTTATTTTTGGAAAGGCTGTCAAGATATGTTTATTTGGAAAATTTTTTGTATTTGTTGTTTTTGTAATATATCCACTTGAGCATTTATTTACATTTGTTGCTCAACAGTCAATTTTTGAGTATGGGACAGGCTGGGATTTAGAATTTAAAGTGGATTTTGAGCCACTTCATGCATCCAGCCTGAGATGGGAATCGAACCAACGAACTGTTGAATCGAAGGCTATAGTGCTAATCACTCGATTGCTTGCGGTGTTTGTTTATAGAATAAATGAGTTTTAAATGACACCTCATCACATTTTGTGTAGGTGGAATTGTAAATTTAACTCTTCTTATCAAAAAACGATAAGAAGAGCTAAATGTGTACATTTAACTCTTCTTATCATTTTTTACGATCCTTGATATAATGAAATTATTGTTAATCAGATCTGCTACTAATACTTCATACAACATATCTTATTAAATGAAAAAAAATAATTCCATTTAATATAACTAAAATCCATTATAATGAGAAATTTTAAAATTCGTAAAAGACAACTAATTGAAAATAATGAAGAAAAAAATCTGTTGAGTTTTGAGAATCAGGAATTCATCGTTTACTACACTAAAATTCTGTAAATTTTCAGGAAAAAGAAAAATATAATTAGAGTTAATTTATTTTATCGTTAATTAATTGTGTAGAACACCCCAAAAAACGTATAAAATAACTTTTCTAGAAAAAAGAAATCTGTAATTACTTTTAACATTTGTTTTATTATAAATTATTTTTCTCCCATTAAGTTTTATGAATACTTCACTCCCTTCAAAAAATAATAATGCAGTATTTTTGTGAATAGAACGAAGAAAAAAGTAAGAAGAAACAAGAAAAATTTATATGTTCGATAAAAAATAAAATAAATTTTTTAAAAAAATGTTTATTTTTTTTAAAATTAATTGCATCATATTTATGAATATGTTTATAATTTAAAATAAATTTTTCTATGTTTATTTTTTGCTACAAATATTTTTAATTAATCGTTTGCATAAAGAGAATTGTTTTAAAAATATTGGAAATATCAAGTTGCTCTATTGACATTTTTATAATTTATACATTTAAGGAAAGCAATTTATATCTTCTTGAATATTTCTCTTGTAATCAATCGCAAGAAAGAATCAATTATTGACTAAACCCGATAGACTCTTTCTCTGTTACTTCACAATGAGATCGTGATATTTCCCGCCAAACTTTTAAGATCCAAATAGCGGATTTAGAAAGAATCCAAATATCGGTCGGAGGATGCCTCTTTTTGCTCCCAGATCAGGGATGGGTTATCCGGGAGGGATGCCAGGGAGAACGTGCATTTTCGACTGTAACTATGGCAACCACCGCAAGCAAATCACGCAATCGCGAGGCGCAAACGAGAAATTTCATCCTGCATTGGTCGAAAGGAAGGAGGTTCAGCTCTTACGTCATTCGATAGTAGCGGGTCCGAAAAGCTCGTCTGTTCAGCAGTTTAGTTTCCTTAGAGCAGTTCAATTGCTCGCTTCTCGAAGCGATTGTTCGAAAATTCGCGTATCGCTTAATTTCAATTTCTTCCTGCTTATAATGTTCAGGATTAGGTAGATTTAAATACGAAGATGAATTAGTGCTTGTAATTTTTCGCAGCAGTGCTGCTGAAGCAGCGATAAGTTAGTAAATAGTAGTTTGGTTTCTATTTAATGGCAGTATCATCATCTTCGTATAGTAGTAAGTATAAACATTCTCTGCGATGTTTTGATTTCGATTTTAAATTAAGCTAAATAAGTTTATTCATATTTTCAAATTCTCATTTTTTTTTCTCCCATCTTTTGTCACATAAATTTATTTTGTATATAATTGTAATAAATTAAAGATCGTTTTTTGTACGAAATTTAATAACATTTATGTTTTTAAAAACATTCTATAATTTTGGTTATTCCAAAAATTTTTTGCTTTATATCATTAAGTTATGTAATTAAACACTTTTACATGTCTAATAGTATACAATGTTACGATGTTTTGTTTGTTTGTGCGTATATGTATGTATTACAAAATATTTTATGATAAATTTATTATATTTAAACATTTCAAATTTATGCAGTTACTAAAAATTCTTATAAAGAAAATATTTTATAATAAATTTATTATATTTAAATATTTCAAGTTTTTACAGTTAATAAAAATTCTTTTAAAAGAAATCTTGGAATGATTCTCAAAGAAAAGTAACCCGTTTTTTCAATTCTACAAATTCATACATATAATTTATGTATAATTCAAAGCTATTGCTTCAAAACTTATATATGATATGTTAGATTATAAATTCTGAATGGGGGAATCAGAATCAAGAATACCAATTATTTATAAAATGGACTTTTGTTAACTGAGATGTTTGTAAACTTTACATGTATGATAATTTAAATATATTATAATTTTGTGTATTAATATGTATTATTGAAAATGATTTTTTATCAAAATTTTGTTATACTTTAGAATATAATCATAATTTGATTTGTCAAATTTGAAGGATATTCACATAAATTAAACTATTGAAAATGTAAAATATTATAATATATTTTGCAAGTTTGATAAATTTTTAAATATTTCTAAAAATTTAATTACTATAATTGTTAGTAAAAATTAAGTATTCACCTAGAAAAAACTGTGTAACAATTTTATTAACTTAACAAGATTTTAAAGGATCTTGAGCAAAAGAGACAAATTTGAAGTTAAGTTCCTTTTATATTCATTTTGTATATAAATGAACTGGTAATTTCAAATATTGAACTTTTATATAACTTGTACTGTATTTCCTTTCTTTATATTAGATTGTGGGAATTTTATCTTACAATGTGAATTTTTTTCTGAGTTTTGTTCCAAGTTTTGTACTTAAAGTACTTAAATAGTTTTTCATCTCTTATAGGTCATGATTTAAATGAAGAGGATTCAATGACACCAAGGTATTCTGAGGTCTCCAGCACACCAAGTACATCACCTAAGGTAGCTTATTAGACTCTATTTTTAGACTTCAATTAGCATGTTGTCAGCTTAGCTACTAAATGCTGTTAAAAATGCATTAGGAACTAATCTTACATTCAGACATTTTGTTATAATTTATTTTAATGTAGTCAGTTATAAAATCAGGTTTGGTCAATTTCCACTCACTTAAAAGTGCTAATTATTAAATACTAATTTCAGCAATGTTTTTTCTTTCATAGTGTTATTTAAAAATCTCTTTGTCACTGGACTAATACATGTCAGTTTATTATAAGCAAAAAATTATTTTAATTTGCAAGTAATTTATATTTGAATTGAAAATGAGAATTTTTCAACATAATTGTCAAAAACTTGTCACTGACTTCCTTAAGGATGCATTTATATATTATATTCAGAATTTTATGTAATATCTCAATTAACAAAATATCCAATAGAATATTTTTATTTTATTTCTTACATAAGACATGTTTACTAAGTTATTTTTTCAAATGTTATTTTGAAATACAAAAAAAATTGTTAATTGAAGGTTCATTTTAATATCAAATGTGGATTTAAGCTTAACATGTAGCAAAACTCATTTTTATATTCTCTTATTTGTATGTCAATAAATTTTGTTATTTATTTTCCTATGTTTTGTTGTATTGAAATTGTTTTATTTATTTATTTGTAACTATTTATTTATTTGTATTTATTTATTTATGTGTATTCATTTGTACAGGCATTTTTCTGTATGTAATTTTTTAATTTAATTTTTCAAATTTGTTTCATTTACTATAAGCACTCTTAATTTTTTTTAATTAGTTCACATAAGCTGTTCTTTTTCTTAAAAACTTTTCCTTAATTACCATGAATTTTGTCAAGTTATATAGGTAAAACTTTTAAAAGACAGATTATCATTCTTTTATTTAGAAGCATATATATTTAACAAAAGGATATCATTTAAACATTTTAGGCTAATCTAATCAATCTTCTCCAATTATAGATTTTGGCTATTTGGTTAAGAAATGCTCTCATTAAGAATTACATCTCTTATTATATCATGATGCAAAAGAACCTACACTGTATAAAATATTACCAGGACCCGTTAAATAATTAGGTTTTACTTCTTGCTAAAAAATTTCTTTTTCAATATCTGTTTAAAATAAGATGTTCAAAAAGAAGAGCATATCTTCTAAAATTATGTTTCTTAAGTCAAAACTATATTTTTAATTATGCATTTATTTTGTTTTTTTAAAACTTAGTTCATTTATCATAAAACATGAATCTAGATTTTAAAGTTGCTATTTATGATAAGGATATTCACAGTTAACTTAGTGCAATTTTTAAATCTGTGTAACACTTTTACAAGTTTAGCACTTACAATTATGCAACTTTTCTTCTGGAAATTTCAGTAATAGTTTTTTCCAGAACATAAAATTAAAACTGAAATTCTAATCTAAACATTAATGTTTATTTTAATGTATTATGTTCTAAAATATGCTATTATTTAAAAATATCTCATCATTCATAAAAATAAAATATTAATTTGTATAAGTTTCTCAATTTGAGCTTTTAGTTTAAAATCTACTCAATTTATTAGTGAATTTTAAAATATCCTAGATATTGTGATAATAATTTTGAAAATAGTATTAGTCTGGTATATAATTATATTGTTTCTACTTTTTAATTTTAATTAAATTTAAATAATGTAATATAAAATATAATACTTACCTGCTAATTCAATCAAGAAACACACAAAAATACTTATTGATATTACATTATGTTATTAATATCAAAGTTATTGTAATTTAAATTTACAAGTTTGATTTGTGAAAAAAATATGATAAGTTAAAATTAAGTTTTTAATCATTTGTTTTTTAAATCTTACTTTTATTTCTATTTTGAAATGCATTTTATAATTTATGTATGATAATTTAGGGTGATACATTAGCCGAGCCTTCATCTGCTTCCAAATTAGATAAACGAGAATCATACAAGGTATTTATTTACTCAATATTTAATATTTATATTAATAAATTTTTATTCTTGATTTATTATATTATGTGTATTGATCTAATAAGGCTTAGGACAAATGTACATTATTTATTATTTTATTTTTAATTTATATTGATAAATATCCTTTTTTTGGCTAATTATCTTTTCAATCTAGAGTAAATTATATTAAATATGCTATAGCAAACTTCGATCTTATTGAGAATTTTCAAATATATATTACATGAACGTTTTGATAATGAATGTTTGATTATATAATCCTTTCTGTGTTGGATCATTTTTACTGAGCCATTTATGCCAGTTGCAAATATTACATTATCTTTATTAGTACTTATATTTATCAAAAATTCATAATTTATCTTTGATATGTATAATTTGGGTTTAGATGTTTTATTATAATGATAAAAACATTTCAAAATTAATATGTATTTTACTTAGTCAATGATTTTTGAATAAAATGTGTGCCAAATTATTAAACTTATTTCATATATATATACACACACACATTGATTTGAAAATAGACATGTTATTACTTTAAAAACTTTTATACTGAAAAAATATTGAAAAAAAGAATATATGCACACACTTACTCAATATTTAATTTTGATACACTGGTATTACTAAAGGGCTGAAGTTATTAAAAACTGTTTTATATCTTATTTCTTTTTATGATATGTACTGAATGAATACTTCTACATATTTAAATGCCCATAATAACTACAGTGAAATCACATATTTTTATTTGCATAAATGTGTTATTTAGATATTTTTTAAGTTAATTCATACACACAATTGTCTTACGAAGTTTAATCAATAAATCTATGTGTAAAATCAAATTATATTTTTCATTTGAATTACAGATTATTTTATTTCATGTATATGTGAATTCTCATCATTTACCACTCTCACTTTCATTTCAATTTGGTTGGGAGTAATAGTTTTGAATCCCATTAAAATTTTGTTTCAGTTAAGTCTTATATACAAAAGAACAATGTACAAACTAAACTATTTAGATTACGATTTGATGTAAACATTCATTTTGTTATGTGATTATGTAATGTTTGTAAGAACCTGACTAGAAATATTATCAATTTAGAATTGAATACACAATTTAGAATTGAATCATAAATATTGAAATATAAAGCAGTTATGTTAATATTCATTCTAAATAAGTAATGCAATTTTGATAATTTTTAATCTACAATGTTGATTCTTAATTTAAGAACACAATTGAGAACAACCTATGCTAACTCAAATGCTACAACTTATTGTGGTATAAATTCTTTATGCTTTAATTGCCAAATAAAAAAAACTTAATTATCTCAAAAACTTTAAATTCATTTGTATTATTGGTTAATAAAATTTTTGAAAGTGCTTTATTTATTTAAAATTAGAATAATCTTAATCTTAAATGTGGAAGAAGTTTCAGATATTTTATATAAAGGATTATACAAATATTTATCGTTTGCTATAGATATATATATTCTTATTTAATACAGTATTGTGGTACATATGCATGATTAAGCTGACAGATTTATTTTATTTAAGGCTCAACGTAAAAATTACAGAAGAGAGAAAAAAAGAGTTGCAAAAGAATTATCAACTACACTGAAAGATCCCACAATAATTGTTCTAGCAGATTGGTTAAAGGTACGGGGAACTTTGAAAGGATGGACTAAATTATGGTGTGTTTTGAAGCCTGGGTTACTTTTGTTGTATAAAAGTCCTAAAACTCATAAGGTACTTTAAATTTCCATTAATAATATTTTGTATTCATTAATATTTTTGTAATTTTTTAAATAATATTTTTAATGTAATTATCATTTGATTAATGTTTTAGTTTCAAATATAACAATTTTCAGTGCAAGTTTTAATATAGCTACCACATATTTGGTTCAAAGTACCCCAGGGATTGTATGCATGGAAAAATCTAATAAAACATTTCTTCAGTTAAATTATCTTCAATTAACCATAGAATTAAGTGGCACTACTATTCTGAATAAGCCAATATCAGGAATAATTTACAAAATTATAAATGAAAAAGGAAAAACATAAAAAAATTGGCATTTAAACAATGTATACATTCAATAATTAACAATTACATTTATTATAGGAAGCTTAAAATCAATCCTTATTTACAATTTATAAATTTAATAAATAAACTAAAAGTTATTATTTTTTTCTTTAAACACTTGTCCTTTAATAATATTGAAACTTTTTTGTAATTTGGATATCTCAGGTAATTAGAAGTTTACTGTATTTTGAAATTTCTAGTAGTTTAATACGTTTTTTATTCAGTCAATATTGTTTGTTAATAATGAAAAAAAAAAAGCAAAGAGTATTGCCAACTATTTGAGCAGTAATTTGTCACAATTTTTGTCAATCATTTTAATCTGTAAAATTATAAAATTATTCAATTTTATATGTAAAAAATTCTATAAGAACACAAATTTATAAAAAATCTCCTAAATTTAATTTAGTGATTATAGTGAAAATTAAAAGAGAATACTGATTATTAATTTTTTAGTAATGTCAATGAAAATAACTTGCATATCTATATAAGAATTATATTTTAACATAAAAAGAATGATTGTGTGCAAAAAATACTGTTGAGAAAAAAAACCACTCTAAAAAAAATTGCTTTCTATTCTGATAAAAAAAATTTTTTTATCCTCTGAATTAAAACATGTTTGTTTTTTATTCATATTTCTCATGTGTTTTTTTAACCCATCCCTTGTATTGTGTAGAATCTTTTATTTTCAATCTTAAATTTTATCATTCTTTTTAAAAGGGTTCTCAAGTACTTTTAATTATACTATTATTTTTCTAAAATTGTTTAATCTATCAAGGAATTATTATTGTATAGCAAGACCTTTTATTTGGTATGTGGTTGGTTCTTTTTCACTGTTTTTTATATTAATCTTATTGCATCTGCTGTCCACTATATATTTATCCTTAACGTCATGCCTCTGAAAATTCTTCCTTAATAAGTTTAAAAAAACTAAGTTTAATAAAACTGGCCATATATATATGTAATAAGTATAATAAAACTGGCCATATATATGTGTAATAAGTATAATAAAACTGGCCATATATGTGTATACACACATAACAATGTTTAGCAATAACATGACCAAAATGTAAATATCATTTCCATCCCTGTGACAAACTTATTTTTCTATCATATATCTTCCAATTGGTTTGATACAAATGATTTTTATATGCATATTTCAGTCTTCTGCTTTATTAACTTGTGTTAGATTGAAATATCTAAAAACATCAAAATAATTTGTTTATAATCATAGTACATTGTTATACATTAAAGTGTTACTCAATTGACTAATTTCCAATATAAGTTTCTTTCTATTAACCTTACATTCTATTAGATTTTATAATTCTTAGTTGAATTGTCTTAATTTATTATATGCATATTATTTATCAGTAATTTAAAATGTATTTATAATTTATGTTTGTTTTATTTATATTATGTTTAAAGTATTAATATTTTTTTAATTCATTAACACTTTAAATGTCTTGACATTATATTTCATCTGCACCAAAGATCATAAAACAGATCATTTTTTTAAATATTGTTAACTTTGAATTATCAATTTTTTTTCTTGTGTGTACTATGTACGTTCAATTTTTTTTAAAAAATATCCTAGCTGTAGTAGTATAGTAGAAATCAATGTCAATAAATTCTGGCTTGGGAGAATATTTATAATATTAAATATAGCATGATTGAAATATGATTATATTAAAGTATATTATTGTGAGATTATAATTCTTATTTTTTCAATATAATATTTTTTTAACTTATAGAGCAGCCAATGGGTAGGCACTGTTCTTTTGAATGCTTGTGAATTAATAGAGAGACCTTCTAAAAAAGATGGATTTTGTTTTAAGCTGTATCATCCTATGGAGCAGTCTATATGGGCATCCAAGGTTAAAACATTTTTATGTCTTACTATTATATGAATTGTAATTTGCAAAAGAAATATGTGTTTATATGCACTTAAAAGAAAAATATTCTGTGGTTTGCACACATTTCCCTGTGCTTCCTACATATTTTAATATGTAGGAAGCACAGGGAAATGTGTGGAAATATTGTCAATAATCAAGACTGTTGAAATTACATTTTAGATTAAAAGATTGATTACACAACAAAAAATGCATATCATAGCCTGACAGAATTATATTATTTAAATTCTAATTTTGTTCAGTATTTATTAAATCTTAAATCTGGAAGTAAGATTCAGATTTTGAAAGCATTACGAAATGTAGTTTACTGTTATTATTTTTATAAGCAGAAGTAAAATTTAAAATTTTTTTAACTATTACACAGTTAAATATCTTGTGATATTTATAAAACTATGCTTATCTATTTCCTTTAGTAAATAAATAAATAAGTATATGTACATTCATAAACATAAATATATTTTTAATGTTCCTCTTGTATTATTTAGAGTTGTTTTAATTTAAAGCGTTTCTTAAATATTCTGTGATGGGAAATACCAATATAGCTAAAAATTTTGCGAGGTGAAATTCATAGCTCTGCAATTTAACTTATTGAAGCGTTTCTGTATAATTGTTAATTTTTCGAAGCCATTTTTTTCATGCAACATTAAGGCTGATACAACTTAACTACAAAAAATATCATGATTGTATTGTGAAAAACTTATATATAATTTATAATTCAAAATAAAAGTTTTATTTCCTATAAATGTAAATCTAAATGGTTAACTATTGATAGTTTAATGTGTACTATAATATCTGATTCTGAAAAATTAATTGCAGATGTGATCAATTTGCATTATAAAATGGAAAATATTATTTGGAACAACTCAGAATAAGTAAAACATTTTAAGTAGCTTAAAATAAGAAAATTTGAGTAAACGTTTTTATAAATGTATTAGTTGTTAAATAAAATTAAACATAAAAATTATAATAGTTGAGAATTATGCATTTTTTACTAAAAAAAGATCATTGTCAAATTTTCAAATTAAATTTTCATGTCTTTTTGTGATTTGTGATATTTAAAAAAAAAAAAAAAATGTTTTTAAAAATGTAGCATGTAGGTAAAAATATTTTATATTTTGTTTCTTTTTTACTTAAATTATTTTATTTTCTATCTAATATCATTTTTAAATAATAATTAGTTAATAAAACTATCTTGGTTGTTAGTTCAAAGTATTTATGGTAAAAAATAATTTAATCAAAATGTCTCTTACTCTTTTAGGGTCCAAAAGGTGAAACAATTGGTGCTCTTGTCCAACCTTTACCTGTAGCGCATTTAATTTTTAGAGCCCCTTATGAACAAGCTGGAAAATGTTGGATGGATGCTTTAGAATTAGCTCTTAGGTGCTCATCTTTACTGATGAGAACTATGAGTGGCAAAGAAACACAAACTTCACACTCACTTACTAGTACCATGCCAACAAGCTCATCTTCTCAAGAACCACTTCCACCATGGAAAGAAATTGATCCTGAAAAGCATTTTCAAGATCATGGTAAGTATGAACATAAGAAACTGTAATACTTAGGATCTTACTATCTCAAATTCAAATGCACAAGGGAAACATTTGAGAGTATTTTATTGTTCTAATTGAAGGGGTTTAAAATGTTTCTAAACTTTTACTTTTCATTCTGATATCATATTATGATTTGAAAAAGCAAAAATTTCAAATAATAACATTAAATTTTTTTTGTCTACATTTTATGCATGACACATTATTTGTAAACATGTAATATCCTTGCATTAAAAAGTAAATTTAGTTTACATTCTCTGTATTTCATTTATTGTCTTTATTTTAATTTAATATTTTATTTTCAGATCAGTATTTTTTAGAACTGTTAAAATAACTTTTATATAAATAGCTAATTAAAATGAAATAATTTTTATTTTGAATTAAAAGTAATGAAAAATATTTAATGTGAAAATAAAAGTAATGAAATAAGTGACTTAAATGTAATTTTAAACCAAAGGATAAATTTCGTCTTGCACTAATGCGTAAAGAAAGATATTAAAGAAATTCATTTAATGGGCATAATTTGTAATCCAATCTGTCAGAAATGCCACAGTAATTCTTTGAAAAATAATTTTAGTCATCAAAAACATTTATTTTTGTGAATCTAATGATTTAAAATTTTATGAAGAATATTTAATTTCTATTTGTTTATTGAAATAAAAATTTTAATATTGATCTGATTATCTTAAATTCTCCAGAATTGATTTATTTTTCTACTTACTACATATACATATATTCATATGGATAATGTGTTACTACATACATTCATGTGGATTTTATATTTAAGCTCACACACACATAATTCAAGAAGTATAAAATTACGTGGTATCTAAGAATTTGTTGTTAGTACACCCGAGACTATTTCTCTTAAATCTTCATTATACATAATCTTCATTTTAGATAATATTCCATATATATCAGATATTAAGTATTTTTATGATACTTTATAATATAACATTTTTATATAATTATCCATATTGTATTTCTCGGAAATTTTAAATTGTGTAACAATATTGCAAAGAATTAAAAGATCTGTTTGAAATCTCGTATGAGAGAATTATCTAAAAACTGTAAAGGATTTTCTACTAATCATGAATTATTCCTGATTTTTGATTGACATTTGTTCTTTATTCTTAAAAATAATGTATGAATAACCTTCTCTTAATTAATGCTTTACCAATTCATGAGCTTTTGAATTAAATCAACTGAACACTCTTGCAGAACATGATTCCTAAAACAAATAGATTAGACATTCCTTTTGAATATTTTTCTACATTGCAGTATTCTATGGTACAACATTTCTTGTTTACATCCTAACTGTTAATTAATGAATGAAATAAAATGTAAAAACTTTGTTTTATTTTATAATACATATTGAATTAATATATCACACGATGAATTTTAAATTAATTCTTTAACTTTATAAAATATTTTAAGTTATTAGAATTATCCTTACACTTTCCAAATTTAGATCAAATCAAACGAAAATAAGTTTGAATGATTAAATGTCAACTGTTAACTCTAGGTTAACATATGTTCTTATTTCTATTGCACATATAGCCTAAAAATATACTGTTCTATTGAATTATTAAATAAACTAGTTTGTGTAATGATTGAAAAATGTGATGATTTATATATGTATTATACACTTATTACAAAAATATGTATATTTTCATTTTTGTCATTATGTTTTGGATAACATTGTTTTTATGAATTTCTTAAGAACACAGTGAATTAATTTTAAGAAACCATTTAGAAAAATATTTGTAAAGATGAAAGATGTTAATTTGCATACAATATTTAATTAATTAATGTAACAAGTTTTGAATATTTAAGCGAAATCATTTCATTGTTACTAAACATATTTAATTATTTAAAAATAAATATTAAAGTCTTGATTTAATGAAAATGTATTATTTATTGCAAATATTTATAGCTCTTTCTTTATATAAAAAATTTATGTATATACAATTAAGTTATGTTTTTTATAAGTAAGAGTTATACAATATGTGTTCATTAGCACTTCCTTAAAAATTTCTGATATTTGAGTCTTGAAAGTTAAAATCAACACAAATTTTGGTCTATGGTTGATATAGATATTATTTAAAAAACTATCCACATGAAAAAAATGATATATATATATATATATATATATATATATATATATATATAGTATGTTGTGCTAATATCATGGGACTTATCATAAACAATGAAAATACTAAATATATGCCTGTACTAAGTAATGGAACCTTCCATGAATTTAATCTAAAAATCAGTTCTGATAAATTTCAAGTCCAGTTTCATTTATCTTGGTTCTATAGTTACTGTTGATTGTATAGTCAAGAAAATTCAAAGTTTAATGAATGCAAATAAATTCTTTTAGGGACTAAAAGGATTTTTAATTCCCTCTGCTATCGAGAAATACAAAATTTTTACTATATAAAATCTTAATTAGATCAATACTCTCTTACCTATGACTCAGACATGGACAATGATTAAAGTGGAGAAAATAAATTAGCCGTTTTGAAAAACAAATTCTGAGATCCATTCTTGAGGGAATAGAAGTTGATAATGTTTGGAGAAGGAAAATATAACTTTGAGCTATATGAAATCTCTAGAGATAGATAAAAATAAATCGAATGAACTGGGCAGCTCATATATTTAGAAGGCATACTGATTCCATATTAAGAAATTTCTTTTGTATAAACTTCTAACAAGCAGGAAAAGCGGTAGATCCAAAATGAAATGAATGGAATCAGTGGAAACTGACTTCCTAGCTATCAAGCAAAAAAAACTGGTACACAAGTATAAGAAGTAGAATACAATGAAACAGAATTCAGAGGAAGGCCGTGTCCCGTTTTGAACTGTCTAGTCTAATACGATGATGATGATACTTGAGTGTACAACTCTTGTGTGAACTATTAAATCAATTAATATACTTAGCATACAAAATCAAAGTAACATAATGTTGTAAATTATTATAAATAATTTCAAGAGGGCACACATTGATATTCTTTGGTGTGCTTTAAAAAATTTTGTAAAAAATTCAGCTGCAGAATTTGAATATCAAATATGCTTTATGAGTGTAGAAACTAAACATATGTTAATTCTTATGTTATTTGAAGTGCAAATCCTGAGAATAAAAATCAGTTTTATGTAATCTAATTACCTTATCCAGTATCTTGGTATTTATATAGAAGTAGAAAATTTTGCTGCAGATAAATTTATTCAAAATACTATAAAATAGGAAAATGGTATTTTAAATAATGAATGTTAAAAATATTAGGATTTCTAAAATAATTTTAGAAGCGGCTGTTAAATTAAATCTTACCCCAATCTTCTAAATTTTCACTGTAGGAAAGTTTAACATTCAAATTTTCAAATTCCTGATTAGTTTTTAAATTTATAGAAAAATTTAAGTAATTGTTACCTTTACTGAGTTCATACTTATGCAAATGTTTCATTAATGTTATCAATGTATATTTTGCAATTTGTTTTCATGGGGTTTTCTTATTTTATGACAATTTGCATTTATTGATGGGATATTCTTCTATAATATTCTTGTTTAGTTAAAAATCAAAATGTTATTCAATATAATTACAAAGAAAAGAAATGCTTAAATTATTTATAAGTATCAAATTTCTAAAATGTCTGCATATTTTTCACCCGTCATGAACAATGACTGATTGGTGATCTTTTATTAATAATGCTTATATTATATATCCCTATTTAACTGAAGCATAATTATACTGTCTTGTAAAATGCTATTTCAGTGTGATATAAGTATAGCTCCTATTCATAAGTACAGAACTAGTTCACTTAATTATATTTTACTTGCCTGATCTATGATTTGAATTTGTATACATTTTACCTTTTAAATTTTTTACTTATTGATCAAGTCTTGCTGTTTTTAGATTTAGATGATGATGTTCATACAGATGATAACAAAGAAATTGATCAAGATGGAATTCACAGTATTCATTCAACTGACTCTGAATCGGAAGCTCGTCCAGTTGAGGATGTTGAAACACCTCCAGTTGAAACTCCATATATAGCCAATGGTTATGAAGAATTTGGATTGGTCAGTCTAAGGCTAATTGGAAGCCTTACTTACTAAAATCATTACTTTTTAGCTTGCTTGAGATTCTTTGTTTTCTGAAAGAATCAAACAAAAAAGCTTAGTAAAATGCAAAACATTTATTAATTGCTTACATCCATGTTAAAAAAAATAATTATAAAATTGTAACTAATAAGAATTGATTTTAAAAATTTCTTAAGTAATGATCTTAAAATCAAATCAAAATGGATCTTGATAATTTCTTTTACTCTAAAATTAGGGTTTTTTTTTTTTAAATTTAGTTTAATTATGCTTTGTGTATAATTTATTCCACCATACATGGTTGTCTGTTTTTGCAGGCTTAAGTTTTAAAATTCATCTGATGCAGTTCAAGTATTCTTTCTATGTATGTGCTTTGAGTATTCACATTTGTGATTTGCTATAGATGTTATTATTGAAGAATTCAGCTCTCTCTCTGAAACTTTTTTCTTTTCATATTGATTTGCAAACATTGGCTGTTCAACATTCATAGATTTGTATCCCTCTTTGTGTATAGTGGTTAGTTGAGGTTTATGGTTCATTTAGAACTAAAGATCAAAGTCAAGTTTACTTTAGTAGAGGAAAAGTTATTTTAAAACAGTAAACAAACCTCTCAGTTTTGAAATATTTTTTACCATTCGTTTTTTTAATACAAAAGTTTGGGAATTAATAAATTGGTCTAGGGATCACATATAAAAAATTATGTGCAGAGAAATAGTAAGAAAATGGATTAAAGTATTTATATTACATGATGAAGAATTAAGTGTGAAATGTCTTTAATATATTAAAAATACTTCATGCAGAAAGTAATAGAAAGGTTCAAAATAAGATACTGTTTGATTTCATTCTTATTTCTTAAATTTTCTCAATTGTTTATTCCTGAAAGTATTTGTTATTTAATTGTTACCGAAAAATAATCACTGCTGTGACAAAGTACCGAAAATAGTAAGAGATAGCTTTAGTAATGTTACATACATAAAAATTTTGTTAAGAAATATCAGACTTCAAACTTGTAAAGAAGTCAAATTGTAAGAGCTTGATTATCTATAGCAATTGATTGAAACATTCCAGCTCTTTTAGGTGTTTCTAAAGCGATGATCTTTAGAGTTATATATACACATAAGTATGGTAAGATAGACTAGAAAAAGCAAAATAATGGATATTTTTTATAGTAAAAGAAACTGTTAAAGAGACTGATAAAGTTGTGGATTATGAAGACTGAGAAAAACACGACAGCAAAACTGACCCTGGAGCTTGATCACCACCTGAATTCTTCAGTATCAATAAATTTCAGTTTGCAACCACCTTTATGAAAGGATTTATATCAGAGCAATAATTTTTATTCCACTTACCATAGATGTTAATGCCAAGATATTTGCACTGGTTACACAACCAGGAGACCTAGATGAGTCAGTAGTTGGAAGCTTGGTCAGATGAATCATTTTTAAACACCTTTACTCAGGATAAGATGAGTACAGTTTGGAAATCACCTGCATAAGCATGATTGTGATTATTTTCTGACTGTTAAACATTAAGATGGATCTGTAATGGTATAGACATAAAGATAATAGTTTTCTGTTGGTTCAGTCCTGCTGTTTAAAAGTAAAAATAAATTAATGTGGTTTTCTTTAAGATATAGAATTTTTTAAATAAAAATATTTTCATTTCATGTATAATGTTCCTCTTCATCCAGTAGAACTTGTTCAATCATTATTTATAAAAAATGAGGATAAAAGGAAGTATTTATCTTGGCCTGCACAGTTACCCAGCTTTAACATAATGGAACTGTTAGTGTCTTTTTAATGTGTCTTATTTAGAATCAATATCCTCTAATGCATCTTTTCAAAAACTTTCATTGTGTCCCCATAAATTATGTTCCATATTCTTTTAAATATTATTTAGTTGTTACATGATTTGTATTCCAAGCAAATTCTAGTTGTATTATTTGCCAATCGAAATCTTGCATCATACTAGTATAAATAATTTATATATTTACGAAGTTTCCATTATTTTGATGATCACCTACATGTGTATGTTGTGCTTTGGTTATTGCAATTAAACAGATATTACTCATAATTATCACCAAACACTACTTGTCATCATAATTACTGGTTGCTGTGAATAATTATATAGTTTTTATGAATAAATAATATTAATGAATTCCTATTAATCTAATCTAATATTAAATCTAAATATTCATTGGTGTTAAAAAATAGGAAATTTAAGTTTTATTAAATTCAAAACATCTAAAAACATTATTCATTAATGTTTAGTGTTTACAGATTGCTAAGCATTTTTTTATTGGTTGTAAACTATGCATGTTATTAATTGTATATTATTAATCTATCAATGCATCTCTATAATTAATATCTAATTATTTGTTTCTGAAGCATCATTAATTATGTCTTCAATTTTAGATTCATATGTGTTTAATTCTAAAGAATAATATGTTTAACTAAAGAAATTATTTAAGTCACTTGAAATAAATCAAGATGAATATATATTATTTATTTCACTTTGATTTATTATCAAGGGAAATATTTGAGTTGTAGGAAAATAATCAAAGTTAATATTTATATGAATGTCATTAAACATACTAAGCTAAATTAATCAAAAAATTTTGAGTAAACTATTTTTGACACTAAAAAATTATTTAAAAATAATGTGTATATTATATAAATACCTTGGTCAGTCTTTCAATATATATAATAGTTTTAAAATAACAGTAGAAATTTTCCTTAGCTTCGATTTTAAAGTACAATTAATATATGTTAAAAAATATATATAAAGGGGCTCTTCATATAATTTAATCAAATTTAAATTTTTCAAATATTTAATCTAATTCACATAATGTATTTTTTTAATTTATTAACTTATATTAGAGATAAATATTTCTTAAAAGATGTTTTTTAAATTTTGCTAAATAAAATTAATGAGACATTTAAACACAGTAAAAATCTTTTTTTCTCCCCAGGCTGGAGATGCTGGCCAAACTGAAGAAGTTGCTGAGGAAAATAAATCTCTTATTTGGACACTAGTCAAGCAGGTAATATAATTATTTTATATCTAAAATGTATATTCTTATCTTTGTATATTCTGAAACTGTTTATTTTTATATATATGATTAAAATATGATTTATCCAACATATGTGTAAGAATGTCTCCCAAGAGTAAAATTGTGTTGAAGATTTCAAAGTCCATGTACTTTTCATAATTCTTCTATTTTCCTCCTTTTTTACTAACACAAAATAAAAATGCAAATAAATGCTTTTTAAGTTAAACAATGTTAAAAAGTGAATTGAATTTTTCACATAAACTTTATTAAATTTTGAATAATAGAGATTTTATGTCTGCGTTCCTTTTTCTTCCAAAAAATGCATTAGGAGGTTCTTAAAAGTTGTGATTCTAGTACATTTATTCAATCATATTTCTTAACTTTAAGTTTGCTAGAAAGAAATTATTTCAAATATATATTTTATGTTACATGTAAAAAGAAGAAAAAAATTCATTTAATTACAGATTAACAGTAAGAGAAAAATATTGAAGTTAATTCTAAATTCTCTTCATTTTGTTTAGTAGAATCGATTTAAAAAATGTTTTAACGGTAATATCATGAAAAATTTCTAAGTTTTTATGTTAGTAAAATAATCTAATATATAAATTTTGACTCTTAAATATGATTTTTTAAATGTATTAAAAATAATTTTTATTAATACAAAATGCGTAGTTTATAAAATTCTTGAGATTTCACAAAGGTAGTACTGAAAATAATATTCAATGATTTTAATTTAATTTAAAAAATTTATTAAAATTATTTTTTCCATTATATATGACTTTGATTTTTTCAGCAATTATCAGCATTTTATATTTTGGAAATGCATATACATAGTAGGAATTTTATGAGGATTGTCATGAATGCATTCATTTGCTATAATTTTAGAGAGAAAGGTCAGAAGTATGATATTGATGCAAATTACCAGCTGTTTATTCTAGATGAATTTTTACATTTCTCAAAAGAAGTTTCAATAAATTTGAGCAACAAAACATAAATTAGAAGTTTATTTTGCCTCATCACATATTGTATGCTATTCGTATTTACAGTAAGAAAATATTTCTAACTGCTTTAGAAATTTTTTTTTAGATTCGATCTTGACAACTATGTTTAACAACACTTATAATAAAGTAAAACATGAATATCTTCCTCTCAGTGAAATTCTAAAAAATCCCAATTCCTTTCTCATATGCAATGGTAAATTTATGGTATCAAATTAAAAGTGAGGAAATTTTACTAATACACAATCTTAATGAAGCAGTACAATAATGATGCACAGTTAAAAAATTAAAAAAAAATTGTTTTTGCAAAATTATGTTTATTAAGTCTAATAATGTGTGTTTTAATTAAATGTTTTCTTTTTAAAATTGCCCAATTCATTGATAGTTCTTTTTCATTCATTTTAAACTGTAAAATTAATAATGCTGCATTTGTAAATCTAATAAATAAGTCTTAATTTTTGAATGGTCTACCTGTATACAAATCTGTAGCAAAATATAATTTTATCTATTTCCTGTTAAATTTTCATGGTGATTTCTTGTGATGTGTTTATCTAAAGTCTGTTATGTCTTAATGATTTTATAAATGAATTATTGTTAACAAAGATAAGATGATTTAAATATTTTATGTCAAAATTATATTTTTATTTAGTCCAAATTATTGATGTTTTTATGTAATTACATTTTGTCATTAAGTAATTTAATCATATAGCAATTTTTAAAAATTGCTTATAAATTATCAATAAAATGATAAAAGAACTTTTTAAAAGAAGGGGAAAATAACATACTTTGTTCACAATATGTGTATTAGACTATCCAAAAAAAACTCTTTGTATTTTAAAAGCATCTGGTAAAGTTATCACAAAAAACTACATACGTAAATTTACATTATTAATAATTTCACAGCACTAAATGATATATGTTCTCTTTTTAGAATTTAAATATTTGCAAGTTTGAACAAATTCTGTATTTTACTCTAACTTTATCTATAACTCTTATTTCATATTTTCCTGTATATAATCCGCGGATTATGTGTTAAAAAAGTTCCGAATTTCGTTGTGCGTATTATACGCTGCCGCGGATTATCTGATAAAAAAACATTCTCCATCAGAAAAGCTTACAAGAAAGTTTTGAAAGAAATACTCTTTATGTTTCATAAAATAAATAACAGGTGGTACCAGGACACAGCTAAGTTATTTAAACTATAATCGGCTTTGTGCAATTACGTTCAAAAACGAATTGGGTTCCTCTTAAATATTTTACGGTGTTAAATTCACTAACGTCATTTTGCAATTTGCCTTGATGTGAGCTGTTTCGTTTTAAAAATATTCAAATTCGTATATCGTCATATCGAAGCGAAAATTTTTAAGTTACACAGCAGATTTTAAATTAAAAGCTATAGCAAAAGCAAATAAAAACAATGGTGTCAAATGTGTTAATGTGAAGTGAAAAACAAAGCACCCGCAGTTTAAAAAAAAATTGTATAAATACGCAATTTGTAAATAATCCATTTTTTTTCATTTAAATATTAACGAAGCAAATATATATTAATTTAAATATGTCTAACATCTTTTTAAAAGTTATTAAAAGCTAAATATCGATAAGTTTTACTAGAATCTCTTCTCAAAATTATTGCTTTTGATCAATCTCTTGTTTTTATGTCACGTTTATCGCACTTTGCATTGAACTGGATCTAGACTGATATTTTTCATAAATGCTTTTTTTCTATACAATTTAATAAATTTTTAATCCTACTGTGCATTTTTTTATTTTATGTGACACCTATATTATCAGCAGTACATATTTTAGACTATTCGCCGAAATAAATTGCCGCAGATTATACGCCGCTGCGGATTATATACAGGAAAATATGGTAATTTCTTTGGAAGTAAAAGTAAATAGATTGTAATGCAAGTTTTCTACTATATAAAGTTTCTGTCAAAAATCATTCAAAATATAGTTAAAGTTACACTTAATACAGTTTTGCATGTAAAAAACCTTTCTAGAAATAAAAAATGTTGTTTATTATTATCCAGAATTTTAACCAATTAAAATTGCTTAAAAAAGATTAAAAATCTAAAAATTATTTGAAAAAATTGCAATGCTTACTTTGTATTGTTTTCTAATAATATATTTTTATTTGAAATTAAAGTGATTTTCTAAAGTTAAATGCTTGTGTTAAAATATACTTATTAAATAACTCCATAGCTAATAGCATTTTTTTAATCTGAAATTTATATTTGTGTATTAAATACTCATCAATTTCATAATTGAAAAAAGAATATCATTGTAAATTGCTTACAAATATTTAACTACCTTTTAATTTACATCGAATTTTTATTTAATAATTACTTTATCTAAAAATAATCTATAAAGATAGTAATATTTTATGTTAAAAACCAGATAAAAAAAAATTATTGATCCAGATTGATACTTTTGTGAAATTCTTGAGCCCTTTCCAAACTAAGGTAGAAGCTGACTGTTTAATATTCAAACTTTTAATTTAACACTTCGTTGACTTGTCTCTTATCTTAGACATGGGCCTATGGCTCATAATATACTTTAAATATTATATCCCAGTCAAATTAATTCTGTTGTACAAAAAATGACCATAGGCGTGAAAGGCAGGCGACCTTTCTTAACATTGGTTTTAATCTATCAACTTATTAAGTTTTGGTTGAAAATGTATGCAATAATTTATATTTATTTTTTTCCATTTTTATAATGCATCCTTATTTTTTTAAAAAGAATTTTAAAATTTCTGATCTATTATGACTAACAGGTTAGACCTGGAATGGATTTATCAAAAGTTGTGCTCCCTACTTTCATCTTAGAACCACGATCATTTTTAGATAAATTATCAGACTACTACTATCATTCTGACATAATCTCAAGGTAAGCATTTATTTAGTATATTTTTCATAATATTAAAATTGTTTGATTTTTATTTAATTAAAATATTTTATTATAGTGCTGTTTTAGAAGATGATCCATTTACTAGAATGAAACTTGTTACTAAGTTTTATCTTTCTGGATTCTACAAAAAACCTAAAGGTTTGAAAAAGCCATATAATCCAATCCTTGGTGAAGTGTTCCGCTGTTTTTGGAAAAAACCTGACAATGATAACAGAACATTTTATGTTGCAGAACAGGTAAAAAATTTTAAGAATAAATATCACAGTTGTTGTATTATGGATGTCTTTATTTCTAAAATGTTTTGTTTAAAATTTAATTCATATTGCTGCAAATTTTATTTTTCTTGTACTAGTATTAACTATACATTTTGTCCTGGCAATATCTTATATATATTTCCCAAGCAATTATTTCTCTGTACAATTATTTGAACCACTAAGAAATTGCTTATTTTTAAATGTAACTGAAAAGTTTACTAGGTAAAACTGCATAAAAATATTTTTTTTAAAAAATTATGTCTTTCATTTTTATTTTGAGCATATGCAGTCATGCAATCTAATATAAATAAGAAACTTTTCAATTCAAAAACATCTTGAAATATGAAGTGCATATATCCTGATGGAGGGAACAGTTTCAAGGATATGCACTATTTCTGTCGATATGTTTCTCCCACCAAATGCAATCATAGGATCAGCAGTTCCAAAACAATTCAGGTGTACCCGTAAAAAAAAATCTTATCCAACAACTAATGAAACTGAAACTCGACAGCTCTTGGGAGAGACGAGATGTTAGAAGGCTAATTTAGAATTTACATAAGGCTTACTCCCTGGTGAAATTATTCAGTGATTTTCATTTTTTTTCCTCTTGGTTAAAAGAATGGTAAAATAATCTTAAATAAAACATTATAAAATTGTTAGAAATTATATTTAAAAGAATGTTACATAACAGTATAAAATCATTTTGTCGAAATAGAGTGGAATTTGTTTTTAAGAAATTTTCTTTTAGATATTAAAAAATTATGATAAAATAACAAAATAGTGTAATGAAAATAAATTTCATTTTCATAAATATGAACTTTTTTCTGATGTTAAGTAGAAAAAAATTGAACAAATTATGTAAATTTATTTTAATGTGTATCTTTTAAAAATTTGCATCTATGTTCTTATTATTGTTGTAGTTAAATAATAAATTGATATGTTGAATTCATAAGGAATAGGTTCTTAGAATCTATTTTTTGTTAACTAAAATTTTAGTAATTATTAAACTTCAAGAATATGATAGAATCTCTGATTTTATTTATTTTTATTGTATGCTAATATATTTGATACCATTAACTAATTATAAAATTTACTCAAAAAATCTTTGCTTGCCTTTTAAAAAAGGAATACTAGTTTTTGTCTTTATTCATAGCTGATTTATTTTTTTTATCATGCAAATTTAAACTATTGTGTTTCATGTAAACACATTTTTCCATATTAGACCACTTCTGTTTCTTTATGTAAAAAAATGTATTAATTGTATTTAACTATAGCATACTCATTGTTAACTTTATACTATAAAAAATACAGCTGCCTTTTAGTAAATAATTTCATCCATGGTAATTTTGCTTTCTGAAAATATCTATTTGATCTCCTTTAGTGACAATAATTCAAATAAAAGTGTTAATGTGCTCTTTATATTTGGATAATAAAGGATAAGTTAAATATCCAATTTGTCTTCTCAAAAGGGTTTATTTAATAACATGATATACATAATTAAAGTATTTTTATTGAGTTATATTGCTTATATTAATTATTAATAATATATTAAACTGATTATAATTTTATAAATTAATTATGGACACCTTTTCTATGAAGTAATGAAGGGATAAGTGTAAGATCATATCCATTGTATTAGGAAATAATATATTCATCATTATTTTTAGGTTTCTCATCATCCACCTGTTTCCGCATTTTATGTCAGCAATCGCCATGAGGGATTTTGCATACATGGCAGTATATTGGCTAAATCAAGATTTTATGGTTAGTAAAGAATCTATTATTTTAAAATATCTAAACGAGAGATATTGTATTCAAAACTACAAAATTTAGTGCTACATATAAAAATTTATGTTGTGTTTATTTAGATTATATAATATCGTAAATATGCATGCAAATTAATGGTGTCAAATTAAAATCATTATCAAAATTCTGTTAAAAATAAAATAAATCTGAAAAAAATTTTCGTGTTGCAGTGGAGTTAATGAATGCAGGGAAAATTTTGCTTGCCTGAGAGTTTCTGATGGCTGATGCAAATGTTTCATTTGTAAAGCATTTTTTACTAAATATTGATTGTATATTAATTATTGTAAAGAAGTTGATTATATATCCCTATTATTCGCTAAACAAAATGAAATTTTTTATTGAGTTTCTACTGTTTTTAAATAAATTTGATCATTATCTTTATTTTTTATTTATTTTTGCTATTTATTGCTTTCATTGCATTGTTAGGAATGAATTTTAATAGATTATTTTTTTCTAATTTTTATATTACTATAATTAAGAAAATGTTTTAATGAAATAAATTAAACCTTAACAGTTTAACATGAAAATAGTATTTTCTTTTATCAATAAATATTTGAATCTCAATCTATTAAAATAATATTTAGCATTGACCATTTTATTTTCCAGAAAAAAAAATTTTTTTTTTCAGGAAAATAAAATGTAAAACATATTTATTTTTAAAATAAAACGGAACATTTTTTATTTACATATAAAAGTAATCTTGATTATTTTTTTTTATTTCAAATTGTATATGATGTGTTAATATTTATGAAGCTAGTATTTAAAATCATCATCATTATTATTTATTATGTTTTGCTAATATTTGCCTTGTTAATTTCCATAACAAAACGACCAAAATTCCTTTGTTACATTTCTTCTTTACTAATTTAATAAATGAATCATTAAATGTATTCAATTTATTTTGATTTATGTTAGAGAAAATTTTTATTTCAATAAACATACATTCTAAATATTTATTTTTATTTAAATTAGCTCAAAGATTATCTCCTAAAAATATAATTCATGATTCTACTGCATTTAATATTTGCATCATATGCTTAATGTTTAATGAGATTTTATTTAAACTGATTATTTTATTTTATAATACTTGTGATAAATATTTCAAAATTTTACCAATTTAATAATTTACCAAATTAATTATTCAAATAATCTAATTAATTATCGGATCATATTTGTGAAAGTAACTTTTAGTTTTTTCTTGGAACAAAGATTAAAATATATATTCGTAAAAAAAAAACTGATTCCCTCCCCCCTCAAAAAATATTGGTGGCAATATTTTCCATTGTTTAATGTAAATGTTTTTTATATTTTGCATGATTCCTTTTTTATTTTAGTACATTATGGAACATAGTGATTAAGATTTAACAGCTATTAGAAAAGTACTTTATTTTGCTCTGTACTTAACTTTGTTTATAACTGTAGTTAGTATATTTGAAATCTTACAAAGTTTTTAAATAAATTCCTAAATGTGAAGTATTAAATAACCTACTTATAATATTTTTTATGATTTTTTAAAAAGTTTTATGCTTTTATATTAAATTTTTTGTTATCTTTTATGACATTCTTCTGATAAAAATGTAAAATAAAATTTTTTTTATAATCCCTTCATAACATTCCTCTAAGTCTAAATAAATATGAAAGTTACTTATAATAACTTCAGTGAAATTTGTTTCTATTATTTCTTATTGAATATTTTATATTCTAATTTTAGTTTTGTAAGAATATTAGTTTATGCTATTTTTACTTTTAAAAATATTTTCCCTAATATTTAAGTAAAGATTTGCAACTTTGAAAATAATTTTTTTAGGGAATTCTATATCTGCTATAATGGATGGTACTGCTCATTTAACTCTTCTTACAAGAGGAGAAAACTATACAATAACAATGCCTTATGCTCATTGTAAAGGTATCTTAATGGGTACTTTAACTTTAGAACTTGGTGGAAAGATTGATATTTGTTGTGAGAAAACTGGTTACCACACTGAATTAGAATTCAAATTAAAGGTAATTCATATTGATAAAGCATATATTAATTTGGGAAAGTAAATAAAGTATATATATATAATGCCATATAGATTTGTACAAATTTTTTACAATTACCAAGTATTATATTCTTATGACATTAAATAATTAATATCTTTTTTCTTTTCAGTAGTCAATAATAGTCATCTAAAATATATTTAATTTTATGTTAAAAATAAATGCATTACATATTATAATTTGCAAGTATTGTAGTTATTGATTAATATATATTACATTCAAATTAAAACATTGATTGTTTTAATATTTAATTAAAAAAGTATTAAAATTTTAATTAGAGAAATTGAAAGCAGTCTTACTTAGTTGTCTGTAAAATGCTAATTAACAAAATATTTTTTATATATCTTGTAAAATGTTTAACTATGTATATATTCATAAATTTTGTTAATTTAAAATACTACTTACTTTTTTTCTTCTTTAAATTACTTATATTCTTTAAAAGATAGTTTTCTTCTTTTTCTTTTTTTTATTATTTACTATAAAATATTTATATATTATATAAATGTCCTGGAAAAACTTATTCATACCAATTTGAAACTTTTTTTAAAGGTCTATCAGTTATTAATTTTCTGAATAGCCATTATAAATGGCAAAATTAATTGAGCTTATTTTAACAATATCTTTTAATTTAAAGTAATTCATTTTTAATATGCTCATAATGTTTTAAACTGTAATTTATAAAATATATATGTATATATATAATATATATATATATTCTGTTTCTAAAACAAATTGTTAATCAATGTTTTTTTTTTTTTTCGAGCACATGTAAATAATTTTTTTTAAATTTGACCAATTGTCAAATGTGTAAAAACTATTTATTAAATTATCAAACAAAAAAACTAATGTTGAAATACCTTGATAACTCACTGTTCGAGATTACTAGGGCAAAAAAATATAGACTGTTAAAAATGAATCAGTAAAAATGTAAAATTTTATTTCTAGTTTGAATCAAAGTATTTTCTCATTTATTGAAATAAATTCTATTAACAAATATAATTTCTGTCATCTTATGATAGAAGTTATTATTTTGTATTTTATAATGCACATTATTCTGTGT
>JAPDSC010134622.1:47442-58488 GCA_026290005.1 Latrodectus geometricus
AATACTTATAATGAACACAGAATAATGTGCATTATAAAATACAAAATTTTGTACATAATTAATGAATTTTAGTGCTTGGCTACTATTTACAAAGCAACAGGCTATGTTTATCCATTTCTGTGTTTGAAGTGTATTTTAATGTGTGATGGACAGACCTTTAAATGAAGGGTAGCAAACTATATATATATCACTTTGGATTATCAACAAAAGTTAAATTTTAAGATTGCAAAAGTACATCTTTTCTGTTTGCAAATGCACCTTTAAATCATTTTTTTTTAATTATAGGTGTCAACATTTTTATTTCTTTATTTTTTTGCATTTATTTGGAACACAATCAAAATAGTTTTTCCCTTAAAACTTCATCAAATATTCATAACTTTGTGTTCCAGTGGAATTGGTTTTAAGGACTGATCTTTCTTCTGGATGTTGTCTGTTTATAAATTTATTTTTTTAAAAAAATGCTGTTTATTGCATAATTTTGTTCCAAATTCAAAGTTAAAGTAATTTGCAAAGTACCATTTTATTATTGATTTTAAAATATATTATGTTTAAGTAATCTTCTCAACAATACTTATAATGAACACAGAAAAATGTACATTGTAAAAGACAAAACTTTGTACAAAATTTATGAATTTTAGAATTTGGCTACTGTTTACAAAGCAACAGGTTATGTTCATCCATATCTGTGTTTATGAAATATAGTTTTTACGTGTGATGGATAGGTATTTAAATGAAGGGTAGCAAACTAAGAAAAAACTGTTGACCTTAATTTTCCAATTCTTATTAGTTAATATTTACATTTAAAAAATAATTGCATTTAGCATGAAGTGTTTGAAAATAGCATTTAAAGTGTTTTGTTGATTTCAGATTTGGAATTTCTGACATAAGTATTTAGAAAAAATGTTAAGGTATCTGACTAAAATTGCATTTTGTGATATTCCATTTACATGATGGCTATTTTCATATTCAAATTGTGAAAATATGACCAAAGTAATCATTAGCTAAACCATTAAGTTTGTGAAGACATTTTTAAATGAAGATTTAAAGGCTTTTATTTACCAATAAGTACATTGTAAAAAAAATATTAATGATAAGACATGCATAAATTTATAAGTTATTATCAAAAACTTTCACAGAAATGAAAATAAATTATTTTTTTGGCTGACCAATAAAACTGTTTTCTTTTTAAATTTAGCCTTTCCTTGGAGGTTCTGAATATTCCAATCTAGTCACTGGTAAAATAAAACTTGGTAAAGAAACTTTAGCCACTATTGAAGGTCATTGGGATGGAGAAATTTATATCAAAGACAAAAGATCTGGAGTAAGTTTAAATTATTTGACTTATCACTTTTGTAGGTTCTTAATTTTTCTTACGTGTATATTTTTATCAGAATTTTGATATCAATTCGTAATTTTTGTTGGTTTTTAAAAAAAAAATAGTTTAGAATAGAAATTTTAAATAAGTGCAAAACCTTTTATTGTCAAAGAATATATTTCTTTTCTAATGTAGTAATTATTGAAAATATATCACCAATATAATTCTAGAAAATAATGTGTTTTATTTATTTATTTTTTTTTTTTTTAATAGGAAGAACATCTATTTTGGAATCCTGATGCTGAAGTTAGGTCAAAGCGATTAACTAGGCATACAGTTCCAGTTGAATATCAAGATGAATGTGAATCAGAAAGGTATGTATAAATTTTCTTTTTTAATGCTTTTTCTGTTAATTTGTTTAAAATTAACATGGGTTTCTCAAAGTTATGATGTTTGTGAAAGATAACATAACTATATAAATTATAGTTGATTTAAATTTGTTTGCATAATATATATATATATATATATCCAATAGATGGGGTATATATAATTCAATGCAAGCGCATAAAATCTTGAGAATAATATTAATAAAAATTCAGTGAAAATAAGGGATTTATTTTAAAAGATTTAAGGATAGTACTTAAGAATTTGTGGTAAATAATTTAATAATTTTTTAATCTTCTCTAAGTAATTAATAATAAGCTTTATATAAACATTTATATTAACAACATAAAATAAATATTGTGTGGCTTTCCAGTAAAATATTTCTAATACTTCTATCAGTAAAAAATTATATAGAAAGTTATATGAGACTTTTTAGAATTATCAATGAAAGTACTCTTAATTTTGGAATAAATTGGTAATTATATCATCTCTTGCATAATTACTATTTATAAAGAATTTGTATTTAGGACTAAGAACATTTTCCTTGCAATTTACGTTTATAATATGGCTATGAATAAATTATTATAATGAATAAAATGTACAATTTTGAAATTTTTTATCTATGTATTTTCATTTATTGTTGGATAAAAATTATTAAAAAAAAAGCAAAATATAAGGTATTTGATTAATATGTATGTACATTTAAACATTTAAATTTTCTATAATTAAGTTAAATTTTCTATGAATTAAATTATTAATGTAACAGTTTGCAGATATTCTATATTATAATTATATAGTCATAATTCAATGTTCTATACACAATTATATATAAGCTAGTTAGGCTTTTGTTGGATTATATCGAAATAAAATTAACTATTAAGAAATCGTTCTTCTTTTAATGGATCATTTAATATATTTCTTTAATTATGAAATCCCAATTCCAAGCAAATCAAATCTGGAAAAGTATCCAGTGATAAAGGGCTGTCCCGCCAGTTAGTCATATTTTTGTGTTGTAACTAAGAAAACTCACTAGTTGTTACAGTTCTATCTTTATATTTTCGTTATTACAACATCAATTGTAAAGCTATATATGTTAATATGCTTCTTATGTTAATGAAAGAATTGCACACTGAGGTATTTAACCAATATGGGATCTTCAACTAAATTGTGAGATTTCATATTCATACAATTGATATTTTTTTCCTTTTTTGAATAATTATTCCTAATTACATATCTTAATAAATCATTAGTAATATATTTTTGTGTTGATGATTTCATGAATACAAATTAATATATTTTTTGTATATTATGTAAGTATTTTGTCTTTAAAAATGGTTTTATTGTATTAGGTTATGGCAACATGTGTCCTGTGCTATTATACGAGGTGATCAGATTGCTGCAACTGAGGAAAAAACTTTGTTAGAAGAAGCACAGCGCAAAGCAGCTAAAGAGAGGCAGATTAAACTTGAAAAATGGACTCCAAAACATTTCGTACAAGATATTGTCACTGGAGAATGGGTGTATAAATATGCTGAGTAAGTGCTTCTTAAAAACAAGGAAACTGAATTTTATATTTTGAGATCATTGGGTTTTATTGATTTTTTTTAATTCAAAAACTGACTGTTTTTTAGTTTCTGTTTTATAACATCCAGCATAATAAAATTTGTTAGCAATTGCTTGCAAATTCAAAAATAGAATACTTCATTTCTAAGTTTGTATACAACTTTGAAAAAATACCTATCCTAATATACATTTTAAATTAGTCAAAAACTGTTTTAATGAAACTATCTTAAACTTGAGAAAAGTTGTTAATATCAAAAATATAAAGGATTTGTCTTGAAGACAAGACAAGTAAAAATGATAGTATAATTATACAGACTAGAAAAAAATGTATCTGAAGAATTCAATTCTGCATCATGTGTTAATATTCAATGTAAAAGGATATCGTAATCTTTTCATACATTTTTAATATATTACCATGTAAATTATTGCTAACGGCTTTTGTCTAAGTATGTGAGATTTATTTTGATTTAGTTTTAAAAAGACAAAATATGTTGCTATACAATAAAATTTTAAATTTCAATGTATAAGGAGCTAAACTCCCATGTGTGTTAGAAATATAATGAAAGAGTTTACCATTACCATAAACTTTTTATTTTGTAATTTATTTCTGTAAGTGCTTCAATTTTTTTTCTATCAGATTTTTAAAAGCCTTCCAGGTAAATTTAAATTTATAAAGTAAATTTTGATTTTTTATGAACATTAATCAAAATCTTTAATTTTTTACACAAAAGTTAAAAAAATTACTTCTTTTTTTTCCCCTCATTATTTATTCATCATAATATCAATTTTTTTTGTTATAATTTTAAAAATATTTTTGTAGAATCATGAATGTTGAAAAACAAGAAAAAGAAAATCTGTTTAAACACTGAAAAAAAAATTTTTTTTTAATAATTTTATTACACAAATTATACCAAATTAAAAAAAATAAGAATTTTTTTAATTTAATTTGCTAAATTTAACTGGCAAAAAGATAAGTATTTAATGTAAAAATTCATGTGTGTATAGTATTAGGGACATTTTTTGGTAATAGCTCTTTTAAGTAATTTATATAATAGGATTATCAACTTTTTTTCTGTGTCTCATATTTATGTACATTGAATCTAAGATGTCTCTTAATATATCTTACAATTCAATTATATTTTATAATATTTACTAACTGTTGTATTTAGAGTTAGAATATATATTCATTCATATTTACGAAATATTTTTTAATAATAGTGTAATATTATATTTTGTCTCATTGAACTAAATTTAATTTAATTTAGTTTTAGAATATCATTCTCTGTCACTGTTTAATAAATGGGTATTTCAGTTATTACCTAATTTTCATTGATTAGTACAGAAAATGAAAAAGCAATTTTCTTGAATTTTAATTAATTCATTTTCTTTATTTTCATATAGCTCAAGGCCATGGGATCCTAGGACTGATGTTCTCCAGTATGAATGTGATTTTAAAATACAAACTCTAACAAAGCATAAACCTCCTACAATCCGTACTGGAAGCATCATCAGTGTAGAGGACACTCCTAAAGTTGAACTCATCCGTCATTTATCAGTAGATCGTGTCCTTCCAAGGCCAGCCGTCTGCATCATTCCCAAAGCAAGACATCGTAAAAGTATTGCTTCTCGTGGGAGTGAGAGTTCATCAGCAAATGGCGAGGCCTTTCAGGGTAGTGATTCAACTGAAAGTGACGGTAAATGCTTTTTTTTTATAAAAAAAATTTTTTTTTTGTATAGTACTAACTTGTAATCTATTTGTTTTCAAATTAGTATATCCTAGCATGTATAGTTAAGTGAATGATCCTAGCATATATAGTTAGGAGATTAAATTTAGTTATATTTCTTTCAAATTAAAATTACTGACTTTTCAATCATTCACATCAGTTAGCAAAGCTTTACACTTGTACACCAGTTTTAGAATGAGAGATATTTATATGCAATTCTTTAAATAAATAGTAATTGATTCAATATTGTGAACTTAATTTGAAATTATTATATTTCAGCATATATACAATAGCACAGCACAGAAAAATATGTATTTCAGTATATTGTCTCTATAATAATTAGAATTCTAAATATAAATTTCCTTACAAATTAAATTTCTTAAAATGGATTAATTCTAAAAATGCTTACTTTGGTTTAATTTTTATTTGCATTAAAAGTAATGTTAATTTGTGATAATTACATGTATTTATATATTAAGGAATGTATATATTTATGTATGTAGTATTATATGTATTTATATACTAAGGAAATAATTTTGAAAAGTGTTGATTGTTTGTGGCTTTTCTCTAACAAAAAATAGTGTATGAGTGATTTGTGCTCACTACTTTAAGATTCATACATTCTTAAGTAATCTGACATTAAGTGGCCAATTTTTATGTAGTATATTACATTTTGTTATGCATTCTAAGGCAGAATTTAGCGATTTCGATGCAATGGGTCTATAAACAATCCACATTTTTTTTAACATATTAGTACCTGTAGTTTGCTTTATGGTTCTGCCACCCTTGATGAATTTTGTCAAATTTAAATAATTTTCTATCTTGTATTCAATGTCCTTTATTTATTTATCTTCAGTTCTTGCGATACTTGGTTTCCTCATTTTTCAAGATGTGAATAAGGCTCACTATCTATGAAATTCTTCTTTAAAGACATTGTTCATGGTGGCTATTAAATTGTGTGGATAGTGTACAACCTAATGGCCTTGATTTCAGATAATAAGCTGTACACTATCCAGCACCATATTCCTTGCACTTTCAGTATTGCTTCTCCAAAAATTGCATCACAACCATTAATGAAACAGACATGATTGATGAGAGATGCATCTTAATTTTTGTCATCAATTTAACATCCAATTTTTCATTTTTTTCTATCAGTTGATTGTTAGGTATCCTGAACTATATATGCTTGTTCAAAAATTAGTTAGTACTAAGACTAAAGAATGTTTATCAGAAGTCATGTTTTCACATTTTCTCCTGTCGTTCTATTAGTTATTTCCACATCTGCCAATAGAATAGTACTTTTCTGCATAACCAGAGCAGTCTGAGAAAAGTGGCGAAAGAATGTCGCTACTTTCTTTGTTCTTGGCTATTGTGAAACAAATTTAAATAATTTTAATAACTTAAATTACTATCTTTTTAAAAACTAAGCATTCTCATCGTTTTATTTGTTATGTTTCTACTTAAAGTAATGAATATGTTTTTCATATAGGACCTCACAAAAACTTTCATTCTTCAAAATGCGGAGCAACTCTGTCCACTTTACAACAATCTCTCCAAACACTTCAGCAGCTACAACAAGAGAGCAATCAAACTCTGCGCTCAATGCAGCTCCACATGGAAGCAATCATGGGTCAGCAAAGGAAACTGCAAGGGCATCTCTCTCAAAGAAGGGACTACAGTTTAGTTGCATTACTTGTTTTTGTACAAATATTACTTCATTGGCTTCTATGACCATATACATATTCTGCAGCTGATACTGATAGATAAGAGTGCCTGTTCATTGCTTTATCTTTAATGTTAAATTATGAAAGTTGTAGACATTTTTTCTGAAAGTATGTAGGGTAAGTCTGATTTAAAATGTGAAAGTGAATTTCTTTATAATCATGGCAATGAACAAATTATATCGTAAAGAAATAACTACAAAAATGTATACAGTTTTTAAATATTTAAATCTGCTTACAATTTTTAAAAATTTTTACAAATTATTTTACTACTCAAATTTTAGTTTTGAACTATTAGTTATATTACTTAAAACTTTTAGAGTATAGTATCTACATCAATTTAATTTGTTTTTATAAGCTTAAATAAAATATGGATCGAATAGCTTAAATAATATAAGCTTCTATATTAGTGTAAATTTTAAAGAAGATTAGAGAATTTTTTCATGTTTTGAAATTATTTTACTATGTATTACTATAATTCATATAATATGAAACTAAAGCCTTTGCCATATATGGTTAATCAACTCACTCTGAAAGAAAAAGAGATAAGATTATATATCTTCTGTTCAACAGAGAAAATGTATATATTGTAATTTTTTGTTAGATATCATTTTGATTAAATTTTAAAAGTTGATTTAGTTATGCATAGATTTATTATCAAACTGGTTCTTAACTTTTCCAAAATTTTATGTAGCTAAGTTTCTTTTAAGAAATATTCATAGTTTTTATAAAGTAGATAATCTTTTTTAAAACTTTCAAATTAATGGTGAATTAATTTTTAAAATTTTTCACGTTTACTAGTACTATTTAATTTAATTTTTCGTTTTAATTTATTTCCTTATTAGAACATTCCAAAACACATTGTAATCTTTGTGCTGACTGAAAATACTTATGCACTGACAAATCGAAGAATCTCCATATGGAGTTAAAATTTAGTTTTTCACTGTTAGTTAGAATAAAGGTAGTGAATGAATTATATATGTATATAAATATATAAAATGCAGTGTTTTATATTCACAAAATACCTGCTGTTAACTATTACGTTTAGTTGTTTTCACCAGTTTATGTACAGATGTTTCCAATTAGTATTTTATATAAATATATAATGTAGCTTAAATACTGTTAGCCAGCTTTTGCTGAATTTGCCAAAAAAGAAAAGAATTTTCCAAAATATAAGCCAGTTGGACATTGTAAATGTGTTGTGTCTGAAAAAAGTAGTAAAATTTTGTAAATAGCGTATGTGGAGGGTTATTTATATGCTGACAGTAATACCATTTTTTCTAATGAAGTTGTGATCAAAATTTAATTTATTAATTATAAATGCACTGCCCTGCTGTGCAGCTGTTTAGTGTTTTATCAGAATCAAAATGACCTTAAATATTTCTCTTTGTTCTAATTTTTTTTATAGAACTGTAAAAACATGAAATCAGGATTTTTCTAAAAATAATTATCGTTTATCTTAGTTGATTGTATTAGTCAGCATTTGTGTTTATTTCATTGTATCTGATATTTTTTTTTAAAAAAAGTTTAAGTTTTCTTTTAATAATTGTAATTGTAAAATTTAAACATAAATTGTATTTTAGCCAATTGTTAAAATTGTGTCTTAAAATAGCTGAGAAGTATTGTAATTATTGTTTTAAAAAAACATTTAATTTACTGGTAGAAAAAAAAATGCATTTACTTATTTCCCTTATCAAAATAAACATAATTTTAGTTCATTCGTTAAGAGTTGTTGTAAATGTTATCTAGATATATTTTTATTTAAATATATGTAATGTCAGTTAAGAGTATTCAATGTTTATTTAACTTTCGTCTGTCTGATATTCATTTTAGTGATATTTCGAAGATATTTTGTTACTTTTTTATTTGAAATTTATATGCAATATTTTTATATGAAGTTGCCAGAATAAAGTGTGAGACAATTATTTATAGTTTTTTGCAGTGTTTTATTTAGTACAATTTCTAATTTACTTATGTTTATTTCTAGTCTTGTTTAAATGTTTGATATAACTTGTTTGTTTTTATATTAAATGTTAAAAATAATACTTGAATAGTTTACTAGTTAAATACCTCATAGCACAATGAATTTGTACTGCAAAAATATTTTTGTGAAAAATATGGCCTATCATATGTTTATTAACTTTTTCAAAGTTTACTCAATATAATAAAATAGTTGTATAATTTACAATATTGATGCCATTAATTTTTAGGTGCTTATTTTCTGTGATGTGATAGTTTTAAAGAAAGGACAAAGAAATATTTTAGCGTATGATTTGTTGTTTCCCATTCCTAATATATTAATTTTAAACTGTATCTCCTTATCGAAGTAACTCTACAAAAACAATACTGTAGAGTAAATGACCAACAAATCTCGACTTTTTTGCATATTTAAAATTTTTTTTTAAAATTACTTTCTAAAATTAAGTATTTATAAAAAAAGTAGTTTAAACTATAGTTCTGCAAATTCAATTCTAATCAAAAAAACTTTTTTTGATTAGAATATTTATTGTAAAAGATGTCGATACAATGTGGCAACAAATATTTACATCTATTAAGAATCTTTTCTGTATTAATGTCTAAAAATTATTATTCACTTTTATTTTATTTTAGTTTTCATATTTCCCATAATAGTCTTTATTTGGCAATCTTAATTGTAAAACTTATACAACTTAAATTACAACTAAGCATTTCAATATTTATATTTTTCCGAATTAAGAGGGAAAAAAATAGTTACTAAAATAAATAGTATACTTTTGATTAAGACAAATTGTAGGAAAGGTAAATTTAAAACCTATTTATCTACTAATAATATTAAAATTCATTATTTTTAATGATTGAAAACTTTATGTACTTGGAAAATGAAATGCTCAACCTTTAAAAATCTTATGCTTATGCATTTATTGATGATACATTGTATATTTTCGTTACCTTTAAACAAAACTATCAAAATATTCTCCACTTTTTTATTGTTTCAACACTTAGAAATTAATTTAATAGTTGTAAATTTTATATCTTGAAAATAATTCAGATCTTGATTAAAGAATAAAAGTTTGTTCTTTGCATTATTTTCAGTTTCTTATTTATTCTAAAATTATTTTTGTGTCGTAATTATCACAGCTTACTAGTTTTTCGATTTTATAAATAGTATGTCAATTTAATAAACATTCATTGTAATGTATTCAAATTTAAAGACCAATTATTGTGCATTTATACTATGTTGGTCCTTATAAGTCTTATGAAAAATATGTGGACCATTCTTTAAATTTATTATTTGCAGCACTTTACTGTATTTTTTTTTTATTTAGTATGAAATTTTATTTCTTTAGTCTGTCATTATGTTTTGTATATAATAAACGTTTGTCATATTTTGTAATCCGTAGTCATGATTTTATATTCTTCACATTATCATATGTCTTGTTTCTTTAGAAACTGCAATCATAATGATGTAATATTCTTATGTGAATCTAAATTGCAATATAAATTTAAACAATTATTTAATATGTATATAAATTATTTGTGAAATTTATTAGAATTTCAAAATAGTTCAAACACAAAAACAATGCGCTCTAATATTTTGATAAAAATAAAATTTCCTGGAAATGGAAAAAAATTAAAAGTTATAAATGACTATTCTTAATAAAGTTTTATCAGGAAAAAGTTAATACAGACTATTTTATACTTCAGTATTGCGTTTTATTAATGATATGTTAAGTTTTATAGAAAAGAAAGCACGAAATAACATTATTTAATAAATGGGGAATCGAAAAATGTTTATTACAGAAGAAAATTATTTAACTAAAAAATAAATATATATATTTTCTCAATTAAGGTAATCGATTGTAATGATCGAAAGTCTTTTAGAAATAGTGAATTAAATTAATTTCTGCTGGATTTAGGTTACACATAATTTAAAAGCACTGATTTTGCATGAAGAAAAAAATCGCTTAAGCATACAATTAACAAAAATTCGAAATCTATATTGCCCATCGAAATGAATGTTCAAAGAAACTTACTGTGGGTAATGCACTTCATTCTTTTCGAGAAAAATATTCAGTAATTTGTATTACATCTAAATGCAGTTGTATGATCTAAGAAATGGAAATTATTTTAATAGAAAGCTTATAAAATTTTTATAATTGGTCTTACTAATAAGTTTTGAAAAAGAAGGGTATTGACATTTCACTATAAAAATTATATAATTTCAAGTAAATCTTCCTAATTGAAAATTAAGTTATTTTAAATCTCTAGAAAACCTTTTGATTATTTTTAATGTGTTTTTAATTTGATAAAAATTAGTTAAATATATATATATATATATATATATATATATATATATATA
>JAPDSC010134627.1:0-11145 GCA_026290005.1 Latrodectus geometricus
GAAATAATTTTCTAAACTTTGTATAAAATACGTAGCAATTAAGTATTTAAAATTATTACAGATCAGAGAAATTATATTATATATGCTAATCAGAGAAATTAACAAAATTAATTATGATAAAAACTAAATTTCTTCAAATAAAAATTCTTCAAAAAATACAGTTACATGTAAATAAAAACATAAATGCAAAATTGCATGAGCATGAGCAATCAATATAATATATTTGTTATCTGTTTTTTTAAATTTGGGAAAAATTTTAAAAAGGCCGAAATTATTTTAAACAATTTAGTAGGAGCAGAATATTTTGAACAAAAACAAAATTAATGTCTGAAATAATAGAATTTTTCCACAAATGGAAATTTATAAATACTTTGTTACATGTTTTAGGATCTATTAAATTGCAAATTTATCCAATACATAAATTTGGTTTTAAAAACATTTAAATCCCAAATATTTTATTTTAAAATTTTTCGAGATTTAACTTTCATTGTATATTTCTAAAGAAGAAAATGTATAAACTACTTAATTATTTTGCACAATCATTATTATTTGTAAAGAATTTTAAACTGTGAGAATATGTATAAAAATGCAAACGCAGCAACTATTACAGATCAATTTTTTTATGATTAAAAATTATGGTCATATTAAATATTCACTAAAATATTTGAGCAATTTTATGTAAAGAAAAAACATGTATGTTAATTTAATTAAATTAATAAAAACTTAAACATACACAAGTTAGGAATGAACTGTACTAAAAATAAATATATCTACATATGAAAAATATATTAGCGAAAAAATTAGTATAACTTTATAAAGTAGTTAATCTATTTAGTTTTATCTTTTCTTTTTAAAATATTATTTCTAATTATTATCACGCATGAATAGATGGAAATTATGAAATTAAACTTACAAATTATATTCAAAATTTCTAAACTATTGTAAGCTAATATTTATAAAAAGATCAATTTTGATGTACAAATATTATTTAGAATCTTAAATATAAATTTGAATATTAATAATTTATTATATCCGGTTGACAAAAATGCTTTTTTATAAATTTTGCATGAACTAGAGCCGATGATAAATTATTAAGGAAAAGATAGCAGTTTTATCAATTAAAAGTATTTGATTCGTGATTTAAAACTATATTCCAGCAAAATAACAACAAATAGAAAAAAAAATCTAAAATAAAAATATTTTATCTATAAGCATTCATCATCACAACAAGTTATTTTTATCTGCCTGTTTTTATAAATATTAATATTGAAATAAATTACATATCTAAAGAAATGTAAATATATTGTCTCTGGAAAGAAGTCTAACGATTGTTCCTTTTTATTTGATATTGAAAATTAATTACATAACTTAAATAAATTGGATATGTAGCAATTAAATATAAAAGTTGGAGTTAAAATTATGTAAGCAAATTGGATATGAAGTTTCTATAACTATTAAGAATAAGGAAAATTATTAACATACTGTATATACAAAATCTGAAATCACAAAAACAATGAAGTTAACAGAGTATACGACTTTACAAAATATAAACATACTTCGTATTTACAAATATTTTTAAAAAATATAATTAATACATGCTTAAAATGACAGTATTTTTTTAAATGATAATTTTTTTTAATATGCTGTAGTTTAATAAAAATAATCGAAAATATTTAATTCCGTTTCTCAAACTGGTAGTCCAATTCTTTTATGCATTTTAGTGAATGATAATAAAAAGTTTATCTCATATATACAAGTATTATCTCCAATACACAATAGATTACTTTATAAATATGTAAAGACTTTTATTATTGTTGTGATGAAACAAACAAATGTTTCATCACAACAAATTGATTATTTTTTAAATTTAAATATACATATATATATATACATATATATCTATACCTTTGGCAATATTTTAAAATTATGACTCTTTAATACAAAACAAATTCATATCTTAAAGTATACTACCGATCACTTACTAATGTTTTTGAGGATATATCAGGAGCAAACCAAGATTTGCAAGTTCTAAAGTGCCTTAGCACATATGCTATTCTTTCTTTTAGAGTTTTGATACTTTTGTCAGGTAAGAAAGGTAACCAATCCAACATACCTGGATCACTGTCCAGAAAGGATTTCATGAGCATTTGTTCTACATCCCCATTGTGCAGCCTCTGCACAGCTTCAATCGTGTCTTTCTTGAAGATGCACAAGCTGTCTAACAAATCTCTGTGGAAATGCTCATATTTATCCAGAAGTCTGTATCCATGCAGCAGACCTGATTCGTTGTCCATGAACAACAAGAGGCCTTCTGGATTTTTCGCCAAATTGTGAGTGGGCTGTTTCATCATTTGGGAGTTCCACTGTTCATTGAACATATTGTTCACTACTCTGTCTAGATTTCCGGTCAAGTAATCAAAGATGAGCATGTCTGACCACTGAACGAGTTCAGATATTTCGTTTGTGGTCAAGTTGCGAATGTCTTCTTTGATAGGGTGAAGCCTACGCTTCCCCTTTTCTCGGAAGTGTTTGGGAATGTAGGCAGGTTGCAGATCCTCGACGAATTGCGTCAGAACTACAGGTCTCTCTGAGTTCCACTTTGCAAGAACTATTTGCTTGACCACTGATGACCATCGATTACTCCGACTGTCCACCAGAGCCAATGCTGACGGGTACAAATTCCTGAGACCTAACAACCTACCTAGATAAAACGAAAAAATTTCTCCTTGAATCTGATCATTGTTAACCCGATAACGGCAACAAGATTTACCGCCTTCTGCGAATGTCAAGAGTCGATTCTGCATTCTGCCGCAACCTGTATCAATCTTGACGACTTCTGTGGTGTTTAACAATCTTCTCCAAAGTCTAATATCGTATTCGTCATAACCCCTAGGCACAAACCTTTCAGAAAGAGGTGTCCAAAACACACCGTCCACTATATCTCGAGCTCGATAAGACTTCGATTGCGAATCCACTGATTTTGAACGAGATCTATTCAAAAACAGATGAATAGTAGGAGGATTCCTGGGTTTCTTAATAGGCCTGACAATTAATGCGGGAAATGTTTTTGCAGCGTTTCTTGAGCGCTCCGAAAATTTTTCATCAGGGAAAGAATCGAGACCGGATTTTTCAGTTATCATCTGCAGAGATTTTGACGGTTCTACCTCGGCGGGGTGCCCAGGTAGAGAGAAGGTAGCCTTGTATGAAGGGTGGCCCGGGGCAAAAATCTTAGTTTTGATGCCGGCAAACGGTTGCCCGCGCCCATCGACGGCCGGGCGGCGAGGCGATAAATTTGAAGTGTCATTCTGAGTGTAGCCTCCAACGTCATTCATCACAGGGCTTACAGTCCTCTCTGGAATGCTCATGAAGAACGCCCCATTGAAAAGAATTGGCACATAAAGAAAACAGTAAGTGGTGAGGATTCCAATTAGAAACCCAGCTACAAATGAAATAGGGGTGGCGAATCCACTGTCTTGCCTGTACCTAGAGTGGATAACAGCAATAGGTAAAACTGAAGGGGAAGCTATTTTCATTTTAATTTGTTGGCAAGAATAAATCACACTTTTAAAATCCACGAGTTATGTTACATTAAGCTGAAGATATTATCTTTCACAGAATGGAAAAGCAATCACGTTCATGTTATGTACACGTCTATAAAGCATTAAATAAGTACATTAGATGTACTCACCAAGTCAGTCGTTCACTAATTAATCTGTAGTTGAGATTTACTTTCAATGAAAACAATATTCCGGAAGTAAATTAACAGGTGTTAATTCCGCATATTGGTCAAAAACAACTTTATATTCTCAGATAAATTCAAATTAGATGACTGTACCAACCTAGTAAAGGGGAGACATTTACTGAACGCACAAATGCAAGAGATTTCTTACGCAATGCTATCGCTTCAGCTGCCAGTAGTGGAATGAAGTTCCACAATTCTGTCATTTCCTGAAATCACGTGTTTTTCCTCGTCTGCAGAGGAGAGGGGGAGTGTCGTCTTTTAAGAATGAAAGAAGGTATTAGAGAGGGTGGGTGACAAAGGAGTGGCTGATCCCCCACACCTATGATGTTTACAGTTTCTATGGCTTTTCAGAAATTTTTAGGTGGTAAAGTATCACGTGAATAATCCATCCACCCCGTTTTATTGATGAGAATGAAAGAATTCTTGATCTTGTACTTTACGCTTTTTCGCAAAAATCATGTTAGATCAAATTATTAAAAAAGTAATCCAAAGTCAATCATATTTTTCGAAATATAATAGCCAAATATGAAACAAGTAATCAATCAGGTATTTAATCACGGAGTAGTAAAACACACCATCAACAAGTTGTCACGATCCTTACGAATATCGTGGATGATTCGTCAAGAACAGATGAAAAACGGTTGAAAAAAATTATTTTTATCAGTTCCAACCGCTTCGAGACACGCTTGAATTACTTGTAACCAGATAAGAAATCGTACCGACGAGGCGAGCGGGTGATCACTCTCTCATCGCGAAAGAGCAAGTGTTCCGAAATGTTTCGAATTTTTTTTTTTTTTTTTTATCTTTCTTATGCTTTGGCGCCAAAAACTCCGCCAAATTTGGTGATTAATATCATGGGCGCCAAATGGGATTTCGGTGTGTCTGCTTGTTCCGATGAAGATAGATTGTGTTGACTTTTGTTTTATTTATCCATTTTTTTCCTTATCCTGACGGATTTGTAGGGTGGTGGAAGGGAATAAGATAAAAAATGAGGTTCGGGGTAGTGAGGAAGAGGGATAAAAAAAAAATAATAGCTTTCAGAAAAATATCTCCTTAAGACCTATTGAAAGGTTTTTACAGAATCTAAAATGTAATGGTGTGATGAATAGCAGATTTGAACTTTGCTAGCCACTTTTTAAAGGGTCAAACAACCTTTCTGTCCAAAATTTATGAATAACTTTCACCCATTGCAGTGTACAACATGTCTTTACGTATTCCTGAGTCACACACAAAACAGCTTTCTTCTTCCATCTGTCAGAGAAATCTTAGACATGAAACATTTTTGAATTTTTTTTTTTTTTCTTAAAATACTGAATTTTATTTTTCAGATGCATATATTTTCATTTCATTACACAGAGAAATTTTTTTTCTTTACCATTACTTATCCTTTTGAATGCTATAAGTCTACACTTGACACTTCAGAATATTCCTTAATCATTGGATAATAAATATGTAAAGAAAAACTTTTTTAATTGGTTAAAGATAATTTTAAAACAACTTCCGATTTTTTAATTCATTATTAACGTTATTTTCTTAATATTTCCATTGGTTTAGGCAAAAAATTTCAGAAATTTTTTTTTCTATATAAAACGTTTGAGGAATAGTTAATAGAGGAATAAACATTCAAGTTCATAATGACCGACGTAATAAATACTATAAATTGGGGGAATAAATAACTATTGGTTTAAGAGTCAATTTTTTGCTTATTTTTTTGAAAACATTATTTTCATGGTACCGTTAGAAACATAAATTGTTTTTATTAACTCGGTTAAATTTTTTCACGTTACTAGTAATAATCAAAATTTCATAAACACGTTTTTCATTTATACATTTCTCTTATAACTACAGGTGGGTAACGCTTTAGCGTTACCCACTAGCTATAGGGACCTTGCGCCACAAAACCCAACCAACCACTAGCTATAGGAATGTTTTACTATATTAAAGATCAGTAATAAAATGTTAGAAAAAATTAATTTAACCACAATAATAAAAGGCGATAGAGTCGCCCAAGAACATAGTTTGTATATAATGACCATAATCACCATATTGCAATAAGCAATTTTAAAATTTTAATCAGAATATAAGAATTTCAGTACAAAAATTAATAAAAAAGATTTTTAGATTTAAAAATATTAAATACACATTCTTATATTATCATTGATGTGCTCATGCCATTAAATTTAGGGTTTATTGGCTATTCACAGTATTTTTTTATTCGAAACTGAAAAAACTATTATATATTTATCGCAATGAAATCTCTTTATTCAGTGTCAAGAGTTTCCTGTTGTTTTCATCCGTACAATAAAAATGTGCATAAAGAGCAATATATTATTGATGGCGTTTTCATGTGTTTAAAAATATATTTTTTTTAATGCTAACTGTAAAAGCAATTGATTATTAGTTTAATGATACTCGGTCCTCAAATTATCTGTTAAAACATGAGTAACATTAGAAGTTATTTTTCCTTTTTCCATCCGAAGCAAAAGAAATATTCTATAAATGGATATTTCATTCTCTTTTATCATTCAGAAAGGATTAAACAATCGGTCTAAGCTTGAATTTCTGATCTTTCATGCGTGGAAGATGAATTTGCCATCTTTAAGGAGCCTTAAATATATAAATGCGATCTATATTAATAAGAATTGTCTGTGATATTAATTAAATTGTGTACTCTTATGTTTATTTACTTACTGGATTCTTTAAGTAATCTGATTTTTGAATTTAAGAAAGTCATGAATTACTTTAAGTTAGCACAAAAATTCGATTTATTCTAAATGATTATAATATGTAGTAAATAGAAATATCTATATCGATTTTTTTAAATATAATTTTCCTGGTTAATGAGTTTAACTTCAAGCCGATAGGTTACTCTTCAGTTTTTCATTTGGTAAATGTTGACAACAGTTTAGTTTATTTTGCCCCGTTTATTATGCGATCACTTTTTGCTTGTGCAAGTTGACTCGACACTGACCTGCAATTTAAAACAAATTCTGAATGAATATCCTTAACCTTCAACCGAAATATTCACATATTCGGTAGGAATTGAACCCACAAGCTGTTAAACTGAAAATTAAAATTTTAACTACTCAGGTGGTTTGCAGGAACTTGGAATCAGCTTTAAACTCTGCGATGCAGTCGATTTATCATGCTTGTGAAATAAGTGTTGCTTGAGTGGTAAACAAAAAAACTGTGGTTATTTTTTTACCATCTACTAGCAAGAAGTTATTTATCAAGGTGTTGATTTCATAGAGGTATATTAATATTTGTAAATATATTTTGACACCATTTTCGACTAACCCAAAAATTTTTATTTAACATTACATAATTCGTCTTGCTTGAAGGACTTTTTAATAAATGATAGAATAATTCAAATGACAGATAAGAGAAAACAAAATTACAATATTCATCACTCAAAGTTCAATAAAGGCTGGAATCCAACACTTGTCTTTAGCTTTTGAAAATTTTGATATTTTTTTTTTTTTACGGTCAATAGTACAATGTCATAATATCTAAGATGTTCTTGGAACTTTTAAATACTTATCATAATAACTACGATGAAATAAATGTTAGACCGTGGTTGTTAAAGGCATTGTTGGGAAAGGTTTCGTTCTAGTGATCGAGAGTTGAAGAGTTCCAACCCAATCCAAGATCTATCATGTTCTTTAATAGAGCACGTTGAATATGTCGCAATGTTTTTTCATTGGTGTTAGTTTAGGTATTGATCTCGTCACTTCACCATAGTTCAAATTTAAGAAGTGGATTAGACTGCGTTAAGCGACTTTTCAGTCTGAAGAAGCAGGTAGCCGGAAACATATTACAAATTTATAAATTCTCGACTTTATAATATATCTTATATTTCTCCTTTCATAAATTAATATAAATTATAAAAGAAATATCTTTTTTGAACAGTTTCATTTCAGATTATTTCGAAAAGTCATACTTTCTTTCTCATTTCATCACTCATTACAAAGCATCATTTTTCATTGAAAAGGCTACGTGCCGTACGAATTGCAAGGGACTATAAAAAAATCTTTACAAAAATCACTTTAGATATCTTTAGTATATATTTTTATGTTATTATAAAAATAATTTCTTTTAATGTAGAGTATATTCCTGCAGAAGTCATTAAAAATAGTGTGAAAATTTTGCAGTTGAAAATATTTTGCATTTAATCTCATTTATCTCTGAAAAAATTATTTTTCTGCATCATATGTTAAATATTTCTAAAAGTGTAATAAAAATATATCTAGACAATAGGAAATGTGAGTTAAGTTTAACAGATAATGTAAAATCTAATATCCTTTAATTTTTTTTTTTTTTTTTTTTTTTTTTACAAGAGCTACATTTATTGATTTCAACAAACTTTATGATTATGTACATATATTAAAGATATTTACAATTAAAAATGTTATTTTAAAAAAATGCTGAGTATACTGAGTATATAATGAATTTTAGTATTCATTATTATAATGTTTTGTTAATAAAAAAATAATAAATAAAATACACTTTATTAATTACATTTGACTTATACTTAGAATTTTAAATAACATATTTTATAATATTTATTTCATATGAGACTTATTCAGTTAAACTTTTCATTTGTCAATAAGATATTTACTTAATTTTAAAATTTTCATATTGCTAAAATATTAGTGAAGAAGCGCAGATACATGCATTTGATACCATTAAACGAGATTAAAAGATCTTGATAGATTATTTGTTCTTTAGATGAAAACTTATAAACTTTTCGATCTAAAATTCTCAAAAATCAGTTTTATTTGAATTTAAAACATCCTTCGAAACTGGTTTTATTTAAAATTCTACATGTAATTATTTAAATTTTTATACATGGGATTTCGAAAAATTTGCTATTCACGAAACTCAGTAGTTTCTAAGAAATGTTTCTCCTTCTAAGTCCCATAATTATAAGTTTTTGATACTTATTCGTAATTTCGTCATACTCATTATCAATTTCTAAGCATATAATGATAAAGTTCTCATTCATATGAAAGAGGATTTCACTTGTTTTTATTTTCTAAATATACACCATTGTTTATTTTGATTTTTCTCTGCAACATCTTTTTAAAAACTTTCTTTATAAAAAAAATTGTCTTTAAACATCACAGAAAATTTAATTCCAAGAAATAGTCTGACTACTTTATAATAAATAGTTAAGCTTATAAAATTAACTCTCTATTAGATCCAATTAGAAATTTCGAATTAAACCAAATTAAAAATTATTAACCAATCAGAATCTAAAAAAAATTTCGAATTAATTTTGAAAAGTATTTTAAAATCGATAATAAGTCATAAGTGTACTATTTTCTTTAAAATGGTTTTTTTTTAGCCATTAAAAGCTTGAATGTTCAACATTTTCATCTTAACATTTAATTGTGTCACTTTATTCAACTATACATCTTTTTTTAATTTCTTTCGTAAAACATAAAAATTGTACTTATAATACAAATATTTTATGAAACATAAGTATATTTGATGTTGCATTTCTAAAGAAATTATTCATAAGGCACACAAAAAGAAAAATATTTTATTTAAGGAATTGGAAGTTGATATAGCATTTTCATATTTAAATATTTTTTTCGGAAAAAAATAACAAAATAAGAAATAGTTTGAAAAGTATTAATAAAAAGGTAATTGGATGGAAATTAAATTCAAAATTAATTCAAGTAAGAGACATGCACACACAAGTAAACTTAATAACTAAATCTTGATTGATAATTTCCTTTTATTTCAGAGAAAGCATTCTGTTAACTATGTTATCTCCCTACAAATAACTCTTTTCTTTTCAGTAAAATCGCCAAGAAAGTGACAGCCGTCGCCAATCAGAATCAATTAACCCAATGGAGTTTCCCAGTAGTGAATCAAGCCCGATCGAGGCAGCACATAGCACTTTGGTGCGTGTCGGGCAACAGTGGTGGGGCGTTGCTTCCCCCCACTCATAGACCAATGGGAGGAAGACAAACGCCAGGAGGCTCTCTGCGTGGACACTTTCGCCCGCTGTGATCGGTCTCTGCATTCCATTCGTCAGGGGGGATGGCGAGGGGGATCCTTCCTTTCGTAACCTAACTGAAGTTTTTATCATGGATCTCATCGGCGAAACTATTTTGTGCATTCCGAAAATAGCAGACAAGAATATATTTCAATCAGTTTGAACATAAGTGTCCATTAGGTAAATGTTTATTTTTGAGATTTTTCAACTGCGAACAATTGTCTGGTGGTACATACATTTGTCGAATAAAATAATATGCGGAAAATGCAAATAATAGTAAAGAGATTTTTTCCACGAAATTAATAAAACGTTTTAATCTAATAATATCTTAAAAGTTGATTTAAAAATCTTTTACTAGATTTTTCAATTTTTATTGCAAACATTTATTATTGGTTAAGAAATAAAGACTTGAACAAGAATTTGAAAGAATAATGTGTACCTTCTAATGTATCGCTTAATATCCATGGGACTTAAAAGGTGCAAAGCCAATAAAAAGTTTTAAAATATTGTACATATAATAACAAGAAAAAAAAAAAACAAAATAAATGTAGTACATTTTGGGATTTATAAATTTGTTATTGGGAAGACAATGGGTGTATATCCGTGTGTAGAGAATCCGCAATTTCGAGTGAAAATCTCGGTGAGATGTAAGGAAAATCACCATAACTGATCAGCAGTAATACATATAAATGGCGCTTGCAAAAAAAAAAAAAAAAAAAAAAAAAAAAAAAAAGCTTTTTTGTTGACAGATGAATTCGTTATAGACACCAATTGCATGGGATCAATATGAATCATGTACCTAGTTGGTGGATACTATGGTACATTGGATACAAATAGATACATAGTTGTAGTGAAAAAGGTATTTAGGAGAATCAAGCAAATTATCAAGTATTCATTTTGGTTCTTCAGAAGTTTGTGGAGCACAGAACTTTTACCGGATACCGGGCGGCTGCAAACAGAATAGATATTTCATAAGAACCTGTAGCATGTCGTAGATTAAAATTTTGGAACAAGTATATGGACTATTCTTTGGAATAGTCTCACTGAAGTGAGATCATATTCATTTAAAAAGAAAGTCAGGATTAGCCACATTTTTTAGCATGTTGGATAGTTTTCATCTCTTGCGCAACTCGTGAATAATGTTCGCTGTCTATGAAAAGCCTTCCTAGAAGGAACTACCATTTTACAGATCAATAAATGGGTATGAGGTTCTTTTGCAAAGAACAGCCTAATTCTCACTTTTACAAAATTGAATTTATATAGCAGATAATCATTGAAGACCTCACATCTGCACAATGGTTATCTCCTCAAAGAGCTGCCAACCTGTAGTTTCTTACGTGTTGGTTTTATTAGAGGTAAATCAAATTCTCAAGAACATACGAGTACTCACACGGAA